>VIAV01000070.1:0-13995 GCA_009618065.1 Bathycoccus sp. SAG4 | reverse complement strand
TCCTTTTGCCCTCTCTCTCTCTCTCTCTCTCTCTCTTCTTTTTTTTGAATTGCGAGAAAAGCGATTGGAGAGAGGAGAAAAAGCATCACATTCACTTTTTGTTTTTAAGACACACACATGCCCAAACCCCGCGACGACGACGACGACGATTTGGTGGGCGCGTTCTTCGAAGAGGTGGAGCGCGCGGAGAAGGAGGTTAATGTTGGAAAGAAGAATGACGACGACGACGATTGGGACGACGACGATTCGAGAAGGGAAGAGACGTTCGTGGACGACGACGGGACGACGTACGATTGGGACGAGGAGGACAGGAAATATAAACCGCGTCAAAGTCGCGGGCGAGGAGGAGAGGAAAACGCTCCGGCGGGAAGTGTGGGGAGACGCGACGCGCGAGGAGGAGGAAGAGGAGGAGGAGGAGTAGCAGCAGCAGACGACGACGACGAAGGTTTCGACGTGAGTCAGATGACGTTTTGTCCAGAGGAGGATACGCTTCCCGCGAAACGCGATGTCGAGAAGATAAATGGGTGTAACGAGAACGAGAACGAGAAGAAGAAGAAGAGAAAGAAACCGGAGATTGACATCGAAGCCGTGAGGCGGAAACGGGAGCAGCAACAGAAGAATAAGAACAGACGAAAGAAAACGAACGCCAGTACGAATAAGACGAAGAATCAGACGACGACGTCTGTGTACTGCGAAAACTTACCTCGCGACGCGACTCTCGAACGCGTGGAGAATTTTTTTAGCAAGTGTGGGCAGATTAAACAAGACCCGGCGACGTTGATGCCGAAGATTAAGCTGTACAAGGAAGAAGGGTCGAACGAATTCAGTGGAAACGCGCTGGTGACGTATTTGTTAAGGCCGAGCGTGGAGTTGGCGCTGACGGTTTTAGACGGCGCGAAGTTCGAGTTGGTTGGCGAGGAGGTGAAAGTGACCGAGGCCGATTTTAGTAAGAGTAAAGGTGCTGCTGGAGGAGATGGTGGGGAAGAGAACAGTGACGACGCGAAAAAGAAAGCTGATAAATACGCGCACGTTCCAAAAGAAGAAATTCGTAAAAACGCCGCCCTCTTAAAACGCAAAGCTGAACGGCAACTCGGATGGGACGGATTCGACGACGAGCACGACCCAACGAAAACCATGGTCGTTCTTCGAAATATCTACGACGAAACTGATCTCGAAGAAGCAATAAAAGACGGCTTGAACGCGCAGACGTTTTCAGACGAACTGAAAGAAGACGTCGCGGAGGAGTGCCAAGCGAAGTGCGGCAAAGTTGAAAATGCGTACGTCAACGCGAACGGCATCGTTACCGTTCGATTCAAAGAGCCGGAAAGTGCCGATACGTGTTTGCACCTCATGCATAATCGATGGTTCGGCGGGAAACAAATTAAAGCTGAATTGTGGAACGGAATCGAGAAGTTTATTGGATTAAAAAACATAGAAAAGAAAGAAACGGAAGAGGAAGAGAAGCGACGTTTGGACGCGTATGCGGCGAGTTTAGGTCAGGATTCGGATTCGGATGAAGGTTAGTTAGTACATAGATAAAATAGTACATTATCGCACACATAGCATTTAGTTGTAGTGGTACATAGGCCAATAAATAATCAATAAGTAGAGCTACAGGCTACATGGCCGTCGTTAACAACACGTCACAACGTCGTCTAAATCCTTCAACAAATCTATGCATTCGCTCACCTCGCGACTATCCGAAACCGAAATCTTCACCCAAAATGAGTGGAATTTCTTCCCTCTCGGTTTAATTTCCACCTCAATCGCTTCTCTTTGACATCTCGTTTCCACCGTCTCTTTGATTTGTTGTCTCACTCGCAATACGTCGTGCGCTTCGCTCACTTTCGCAGACGCTTGAAATGTGTACACGATAGGGTACCGTGTCAGAGTATCCATGATTTCTCCGTAGACTTCGCCTTCTGTTTTCCCTCTGGCTTTGGTAAACTCTCCTCGCATGGCTCGGACGGCGATGTCGAATCTGCTCGCTTTTTGTTGCTTTCGTTGCAGCTCTTCGAAGTCATCCAGAGGTTTCCCTGTTTTGACATCCAACAACTCCGTGTAGTCGTCGTTCCATTTGAGTCCGATTTTTGCCAAAGCGGCGTCGTCTCTGACGTCTATTTGTTGCACGTTCTCTTCTTTCTCCTCCTCGTCGTCTCCACGCGACTTGTCTTCCTTCTCGTCGTCGTCGTCGTCGTCGTCGTCGTCGTCGTCGTCGTCGTCGTTTGGAAAGGCGTCGTTTCGAACAACGACTCGTTTTGAATAACACGCATGTCGTTTTGGCCGCCGCCGCTGCCGCCGACGAAAAGATATCCATTTCCGATTAAAGACGACAGAAGAGGAGGACGCGAACGGAATGCTGGAACGGGAAGAAGAAGAAAAAGAAGAAGCTCTCATTGGCAGAGTTGACGTCATCCGCGCGCGGATTCACGTCGAGGAAGCAAACGCTGTGAGCGTGTCCCTTTTTTTTTCTGTGCGGTTCGTTCGTTGGAAGAGCGCTTTTTGGAACAACACGAACTACATATTTTATTGGATATACTTCTACACTCACACATTATTAATTAACTCTACATATACGTTTACACGCCTAACGCGGTGGTTCCTTCGAACGTCGGCTCGGCCGGTCCAGTCATGATTATTTTGTCGTCGCTCTCTCTCCATTCGATTTCCAAAGGTCCTCCCGGTAACTCGACGACGCATTTTCGGTCGATGTGGCCTTCGATGACCCCGGCGACGACGGTTGCGCACGCGCCCGTACCGCACGCTAAAGTGCACCCAGCCCCGCGTTCCCAAACGCGCATTTTCACGCGTCCTCTATCCACGACTTGGACAAACTCGGTGTTCGTTTTCGCCGGGAACGTGTCGTGTTTTTCGAAAATCGGCCCGATTTTCGGCAAGTCTAAACCGTACACGTCTGAAATCATTTCCCCGTTTGCTTTTTTATACACCACGCAATGCGGATTCCCCATGCCTACCGCGTTCGCCAACCACCCTTCTCCGTCCACGGTCATCTCGTGCGATTTTTCGCAATTTTTCAACGTCGATGGCACCTTTGCAACGTCTAATATCGGCGTTCCCATATCCACCGCCACTTGACCGTCTTCTCGTACTTCCGGCACGATCAACCCGGCTAAAGTTGACACGTTATACTTCTTGCCTCTTTCGTCTTTATCCACGTCGGATACGAATCTCGCCAAGCATCGAATACCGTTCCCACACATCTCCGGTTCCGAGCCGTCCGAGTTGTATATGGTCATCTTATAATCAAATTTCGCGGCGTCTGGGGATGGCATCGCAAAGATAACGCCATCTGCGCCGATGCCAAAGTTTCGGTCGCACAGCAACGCCGACCGCTCCGGTGACAATTTCGGTCTCTCCTCGTCTCGATTATCGATGAGAATAAAATCGTTCCCGAGACCTTGGTACTTCCAAAACGGGACGTTCGCGTCGGCGTAGTTCGATCCGGCGCGTCGTTCGGCTTTTACGACGACATCGTCATCATTCGCGCCTCCTCGTCGTCCTCTTTTCCCACAAAGATGGGATGACATATTAAACGCGCGCTTTTTTTGCCGCGACAGCAGCGCGTTGGTTTCGTGTCTTTTCGAGTCGTCATCACCGCCACGCGAAAACCAACAACACCGCGAGAAGACGTTGTTCTTCGCGTTGTGGACGACGACGGTCGTCGTTGTCGCCATCAAATCGATGTCTCTTGTTACACAAAAGATTTTGTGCAATCTTTTTTTGAGGGACTACCCCCCCCCCCACACACACAAAAACACACACTCTCTCTCTCTCTCTCTCTCTCTCTCTCGCAATAATTGCGAGAGAGAATGAGAAGAGAAGACAGAAGAGAGAAGAAAAGAACAAAGACCTCTTTTTTCTCTTTTTTTCTCTCTTTTTGATACCCTAAACAAACATGTGTCGACGACAAAAACAAAAAAGGTACAAATAAAAAAGAGGAGACAGAGGAGAGAAGGAAAAGGAAAAGGGTCTGTCTCCCCTTTGTGTTCGGGTTCTCGATTCATTTTTTTTTGCCCCGTGTTTTGTGTTTTGTGTGTGCGTGTTGGGTTTGGTGACGACCGACGAGAGAGGGCGACGATGGAGGACGGGAAGACAACCACCACCACCACTTCCGCTTTGGGAAGAAGAAGAAGAGGAGTACAAGACGACGACGACGACTTTGTCGAGGGCGACGAAGAAAGCGACTGGGACGTGGACGAGTACGAATGGGACCAAACGAACGCGATCGGGCGAGTGAAAAAGAAACCTCTCGACGACCCTTTAACAATAACGGAAGCGACGACGCGACGATTCAGTGGAGAACGACGGGTTGGAGAGGATGCGATGCCAAACGAACGACGGGAGCGGAGGTGGAAACGCGAACAACGCGTTTTGGAAGAAGACAAAGCGTCGAACGATGCGGCGGTGATGGCGACCACCACCAACCCTCTTCTGTTTGTGGGCGTCTCGAGAGGCGCGCGGGAAAAAGAGGCCGACGAGAAGCGGTTTTTGAGCGAGCGGGAGCATCGAGAGGAGGAGACGAAAAAAGACGGTCGCGTCGGCGATCGTGCGAAGGGGACGACGAAGACAAGGCGCGGCGCGCGGGAAAAACTCGTTCGGTGTCGCGTGGATGGGTGCGAATTGTTGTGCGAACGCATATACTCGAAACGATCGAAAGTATGCGAGGTGCATTTAAAAATGGACGAGGTATTTCACGAGGGGATGTTGCAACGATTTTGCCAAAAGTGCACGAGGTTTCATTCGATCGACGAGTTTAAAGATAAGAGGCGCGCGTGCGTGCACGCGCTATCAAAATTGGCGAAAGTGCGAGCGCCGACTGGAGGCAACGGGGTCGGAGCTTTGATGATGGCCGCGGTGGCAAAAAAATGCGGGGTGGCTCGGGATAAGAGCGAATCGACGGTATTCAACAGGCCGGAATATCAGCAGCTGCACGTGCCGTCTGACACGATAACCGCGCCGACCAAAAGTAAATCTACGAAGACGAAGCTGCAGCAGCAAAAAGATGGACGACAAGAGCACGATCAGATGAATTTTAATGGGAGTAATTCGAGAAGTGCCTCGGTGAGCAGAAAAGAAAGCAGCGAAGATTCGAACACGTATGTAAACAACACTAAGCCTCAGCATCAGCAACAAGATCATCATAATTACCAACAACAGCAACAACAACTAGAGCAAAGCACCATGCGCGAGTTTGATGTTCTTGACTTTGCGTTTCCAGACATGGAAGAGCACGACTCCGCATATTTGAACGACTTCGATAGCGTCGGAGGACAATTCAATTCGCAAAGTAACCTTCTTGGGCTCTACTCATACGACTTTACGACCGAAATGTTACGAAACCCAAGCAGAACGAACTTACACGAAGAGGCGGAAGGGAAAAATGACGGAGGAGATTTGTACAATACACACGATGGAGGAATAAAACAGTTAGAAGAGATTTACAACGATAAATACACGGGCTACGTGGTGGACGAGTTCTTCGAACAGCAAGGGCAACAAAAGGGACGTGCGAACAGAATGACGGAATTCCCCGATGTGCATGTCTCTCGCGTTGAGATTAAAATTTCAAATCGCACGCCAGCGGACATCTCTCCTGCCGTTGGTAACGGAATTCGTCAAAGTTTCGAAGATGCCGCTCATATTCGCGTGTGCGCCGAGCCAGGGTGCACTAAGCTTACCACTGATGCCGTATTTCCGGATGTTTCGCATTCGAAGAAAGGGCTGAGCCGCGAAACAAACGTGCGAGAACTTGCCAAAAATGTCATCGAAGCAGATCAAACTTTGGACGACGTCAACGCCAGCATCACGTTTCGGAACGAAATCGCAACTCGTAAGAACGGGAGATGGACAGTTTCGAACGCGGAACCCACGAAAATGAATTCTTTCCAGAGTAAATCGGAACAGCCATGGAGCGCTCCGTTTGCGATGTGTACCAATCCGAGTACGAAGAAGAGTAATAATACTAACAATGATAACTTGTTTAGCATAAACAACGTAGCCGAGAACGTAGTTGCACATGTACGGATTAACGGTCAAATGGTAAAAGGTTTGAAGCCCCATGGGCGCATTGGCAGATATCGTTCGGTGTTGTGTTTCTCGGTGCCGCAAGATTACGCTGAGGGCATACTTTCCGTCGATCTCGTTTGGAGCGACGACGAATCAACGCATCCAGGTCTAGTTGGCAAGCCGGCGTACGATACGTTCACGGCAATTTTGACGCCAGATGAGAAAGTGGCGGACGAGGTTCAATCTATCATCATGGAAGTTCATTCCTTGAGTCCGAGAGTGTCTCAGTCGCTTCGAACGCACTTCGAGACAATTTTTGCAGAAGACTTTCGCTTTGAAAACTTCGAACGACCAATGTTTCGGGAAATGGCAAAGAATATCACATCATGGTCGTTGCGAAATGGGTTGTCGTATGCTTCCGAGCGCTTGTTAGAAGGACAAAAACGCGCGCTCGAAAGTTTGCAGCTGTCAGGAAAAGCGCACAAAGCGCTGGCGACGACGTGTAAGACATACCTCCACAGTGCTGCTTTATCGGGCGCATCGAATCTCGTCAAGATGGTTATTATCCATGGTAACGATTACTTCGGAAGTGCTTTAACGATGGTCACTTTACCAAACGGTTCGAAAGAGTCCGCGTTACACGTGGTATCATCGGAAGTATACCCGCGCTCCTCGTCACTCCTCTGTGAACTCTTGTTATTGAGCGAAGAAAACTTGTGCGCGTTCTTCACGTTGGAAAATTCAAAAGGCGAGACGGCCAGAGACATCTTATCTGAACTCGGCTCTTTGCAAAATTCATGCACACACCACTGTATGCAAAATGCATTCGTTGTGTTTTGGAACGTTTCAAAAGCTATCGTCGACGAAAGGCTGAGCTCTATAGCTATGGAGCATCGACTTTTTATACACGACGCGTTGACGTACTGGGTAGACGCTTACGAAGAAGTATGCAGCTTATCGTTGAGTATCATTGACGACATGAAAACAAAGTTTGAAAAAGACACCGCCAATTCATCGGAAACTTCATGTTGTGCTAACGTCGCGGATGGAAACAATAAAGGCACCATGCGTCACTCTTTAGAGCTCGCAAAGGTGCTTTCCTCGTGTGATCGCGTCGTACGAGAAGTTTGCAACGAGCATTTTTCTCACGTTCGTCACAAAATGATTTCGTCGTTGAATAGTCCCGCGATGCGCGCGAAACGAAAGGAAGAAAACAATAAGGAAATGGAAGATGGCCGTGGATCGAGCGAGTTCCTTTCGAGTGAAGACGGAAGGCCTCCGCAAAGTGCGGACGTTTTTTTGAATAGATGCTTTTCGCATCAGTCGCGAAGAAAAAGTTGGATCGAGGAGAAACTCTGGACTCGTGTGAATCGTGTCAAAGTCGTTGCACGCGCTCAAATCGCTCGCGCGCAAAACACATGGCATCGATCGACCGATTACGTATCTGGTTTGGCCGTTTTATCTTTCGACGAACCGGAAATGGAAAAGCTTTACGTTCATGAAGATTCCACAGAGAAGACTTCGACTGATGTGTTCGTGCATTTGTTATATTCGCTGGTAGTGATCATCGCTTATGTGCGATTTTATCGCGCGAATCAGTTGTATGATATCCTGTTTTCTCCGTTTACCTTCGCACAGTTGTTCAAAAAGTTTGCGGCGATTTGCACGCTTCCAGCGTTGTGTTACTTGAACTACTTTAAATCAAAGTTCTACGTCCGTCACCGAGAAGCGATCAACGTGGCGTCGAGAATTTTGCTCAGTTTCTTACCATCTAGTAACGAGCAGGTGCTCGAAAATATACCGGTATTAGTCGTGGTGAAAATGGTTATGTTCCGCATGTCCTCTGCGTTGTGGCCTATTCGGGCCGAACGCCAAGCGTGCATTGTCATCTTGGGAGAGATTTTAAATCCAACCTTCGTCACCTCACCATTCTCCATATGCGCCATAATTCCGATGATTTTGAACATCTACTTCTGCTTCATCATCGAGTTACGTCAAAGGCGGATGTTTGCGTGTAAATACGGGTGCGTTTGGTTGAATCAACGTTGGAGCGTGTTTAGAACTAAATCCGGAAAGAGGTGTTCGAAGCGTCTCGCGGGGACGACGTACACGACGAAAAGCGCGGCGACTCCTCCTCCTCCTCCTCTTACTCGATCGCTTCTGCGTCGCTTATAGAACTCTATTTGTTATGATTTTACTACCACTGGTACCACTGGTACCACTGGTATGGTACCATGCTACAGTACTCCTAATACTGCTACGTACGACGCACTCGCTTTATGCTCCCTTGGACGCCTCATCAAGTCCTTTTTTTTCTTTTTGTTTTTCTTGAACACCCTAAACATGGATTTAAAAAAAACACCTTTTGGGTGTTTCTTTTCCACAAGTTTTTGTACTGCGGAACGCAGTATACTCTTTATATACTAACAATGTCCTACGACGCTTTAACCACGGCTGGTCGTCACTTGTTGTCCGCCGAAGCCTTCAGCTTCGCAGACGACGGAAAGGATGCCATCAAAGATTTCGAATGGAGTGCGTTCTCGTTTTTCTTTTGCGTCTTTTACCAAAAGGCGTCCGGCCGCCGAGGCCCCCCGCCGTTTTTCCCGAGAACAGGATAATGCGTGCATTCGTGCCAAAAGCGCGCGCGCGCGCTCGCTTCTGCCACCGCGATGCCTCGAAAAAAAGATGCGGACTAAAGAAAGACGTCGAATCGTCGTCGTCCTTTCTTCGATCGCGCCTTTTTTCGCCGCATTCCTGGATCCATCCATCCATTCGAAAGCCGTGGCGCGAAGAATATTCCTTCTCTGTACAGGTGTTTTAAATCACCTCAAAAAGGAATATTTTTCAAAAGGCGGGAATTTTTCCCCTTTTTAAACCCTAAACAAGGACTTTCAAAGAATGAAACTTGAAAGAAAAGAAAACGTTGTTGTTGTTGTTGTTGTTGTTGTTGTTGTTGTTGTTGTTGTTGTTGTTGTTGTATACTCACCATCACCTTTACTCCTTTTCAAATTTCATTATCCGTGTCGTTACGACGTACCACCGTCAACAACAGTTATCGTCCTCGGCGCCTTGCTCTGCTTTTGCACCGCGTTTGGCATCGGCGCGAACGATGTCGCGAACGCGTTTGCGACCTCCGTCGGCTCCGGCGCGGTGTCGATCAAGTTGGCGATCTTGCTCGCGGCGGTGTGCGAGTTCACCGGTGCGCTGTTTATGGGATCTCACGTGACCGAGGCTATCCGTAAGGGTATCGCGGATTACAAGTGCTTCCAGAACGATCCTGCATTGATGATGTACGGTTGCTTGTGCGTCTTGGCTGCGACGAGTATTTGGTTGATGTTGGCGTCTTATTTGGAGATGCCGGTTTCGACCACGCACTCGTGCGTCGGCGGGATGATTGGTATGACCTTGGCTACCAGAGGTCAAAAGTGCGTCATTTGGTCGAAGAAAGTGGATGAGTTCCCCTACGTCAAAGGTGTTTCCGCAATTGTCGTTTCGTGGTTGCTTTCTCCGATTGTTTCCGGCGTCTTCGCGTTTGCCTTGTTCTTTTCTATAAGAACGCTCGTCATGAGACGACCAAACTCCTACAATCTCGCAAGATATTTGTTCCCGGTCATGGCGTTGATCACCGTCGTTATCAATACTTTCTTTATTGTCTACAAGGGCGCGAAGTTCTTGGAGTTGGATGTTATGTCTATTGAAGATTGCATGGCTTGGGCGTTTGGTTTGGGTGGCGGCGTCGGCCTCATTTGCTTCTTCATCATCAACCCGATCTTGTTTAAAAAGATTGAAGCCGATTGGGAGCGCATTCAGCTTGAAAGAGCGGAAGGTGGCGGTGATGCGGCCATGTTCAAGAAACCGTCCGACTTCCCGGAAAAACAACCGAGAGTCATCCAAAAGGGTGTCTTCGGTATTCCGTCAAGAATTTACTACGCTGTCGCGGACCACTTGACTGTTTCTTTGAACCACGACAACGAGCAATTGGCGGCTGAGGATGAAATCGTCGCCGCGATCCACGAAAACGCAGAAGTATTCGACGAAAAGACCGAATTGGCTTTGAGACCTTTGCAAGTTTTGACTGCTTGCTTAGATTCCTTCTCCCACGGAGCGAATGATGTCGCAAACTCTGTCGGTCCGTTCGCCGCTATCGTTACCGTTTACAAAGCTGGTAGCATTAAGAAGAAGATGCCAATGGGCGATGATTCCTACTGGATCTTGTCCTTGGGAGCGTTCGGTATCGTGATTGGTTTGGCGTTGTACGGTTACAAGATCTTGCACGCCTTGGGTGGTAAGATTTGCAAAATGACCCCGTCTAGAGGTATTTGCATCGAACTCGGCGCCGCCATGGTTATTATCATGGGTTCTCGCCTCGGCTGGCCGTTGTCCACGACTCACTGCCAAGTTGGTGCCACTGTTGGCGTTGCGTGTTTGGAAGGTGTTGGTGGTATCAACTGGTTCATCTTGATGAAGACTGTCGCTGGTTGGGTTTTGACTTTGATTATTGTTGGTTTCACCGCCTCGGCGTTTGTCGCGCAAGGTGCGGCTGCGCCGATGACCAAGTACCCGGCCTGGGCTGGCCATAACTAAAACGGACCTCACGATTCTATGTTTTAGTGTTACGCGAGATCGTTGTTTCTATTACAAGTCTCTTGCAATTTATACACGTTTTCAATTATTGCGATTTCAATTAATTCAATTGTGTTTTCAATTACGCTCTATCAGAAATATATACATATATATATAAAGTATCTAAAACTAAAGTACCTATGTGCTATTTGCGATCGCGCTTTACCTCTTTCCACCAACTCTTCTAAAAAGGCGATATGTTTCGGTAAGAATCGAATATCCCAACCCAAGAAGAACTAAGCCAGAGGCTATTTTGATCGGGAATCCCGCTGAACTGCTCTTCGCTTCTGCTTTCATCATTTCATAAAACGAGTACGACGATGCGTCTTTTTGTGAAGGTTTCGAGGCTGTTTGTGCGTGTGGTTCATATTCTGCTACGTCTTTGATTCCTGCCGTCTTTCTGTCCATCTCCATCTCTATCTTCTCCTTTTTCTCTTCGTCATCCTCGTCGAGATAGTACACGTCCCTCGGCTCCGGCTTCTTATCTGTCTGCACTCGTCGCATTATCTTCTTCCCGTCGCTTTTCCTGGTCACAATCTGCTCCGTCTTTACATTCCCTCCGTTATAAGACACCCGCACATGGACAATCTTTGGCTCGATCACGTCTCCGATGTCCCTCGATATACACTCGTACGCCTCTTGGCTGCAACCACCACGTTTATACCGCTTATTCACCCACTCTTGAGCGCATTTAGGCAGATTTCTCTCTCGCGCGAGAATTTCCACCGCGTACAACCACGACGCTTGATCCGTGACGGGCGTTTTCTTCCCCTCTCTTTCGCCGCCGTAGATTTCGACTTCCCCTTCCTCTTCTTCCTCCTCTTCTTCCTCGTCGAATTCAACCTTCCTCCCTTCTTCGTCGTAACTCAAAACGTACTTCAACAAAACCCTCTCCACCTCTCTCACTTGATCCTCTCTCCTCTTTCTCCTCCTCGTTTTCGGATCGCCGACGTCGAGGTACTCCTTCCTTCTCCGTTCGCTTTGCTCCGCCAACGTCAAATCGGAAGGCATATCCGGATCTTCTTCCCACTTCAATTTTGCCCATAGTAAACGCAATATTCGTGGACAGTTGGCCAAAACAACTCGTTCGCTCTTGTCGTTACATTCGATGCCGACTTCATCGTACGCCGCGGCGCTTTTGTTTTCCTCCTTCTCCAAACATCCATCCTCGCACAGCATCCTCACGTCCTCTTCGATCGTCTTCAACCCACCCCCGGCGGTCGTCGTCGTCGTTTTAAACTTCGCTTGCATCCAGACTGCCATGGAGACGAGTTGTACGTCTCGTCCGTGCTCTCGTTCGGGAAACGCGGATGTGTATTCGCCTTTTCGATGCGCCGCGTATATCTCGCGTGCCATCGCGCCGCTCTTTTCGTAACGACCGATGAGGAGTAATTTTTCCGCGAAATCTAACGACGTCGGTTCTCGATCGACTGGATACCCCTCGATTTCGTAGAGCTCCGCATCGTTCGGGTCCTCTTCCGGACGAGACGATGCGACGGGGAGGAGAGACGACGAAGACGTTTTGGTGGAGGAAAACAACACGCGTTCGAGACGAGCGTCGTCGTCGTCGTCGTCCTCGGTCATGATTAATTTTTTTTCGTTTTTGTGTAAAATGTGAAGCATTTCGAGGCGAAACCGCGCGCAAAAAATAGAACGGATGCGCGCGCGCGTGTGTGTGTGTGTGTGTGTGTGTGTGTGTGTGTGTGTGTGTATAAAGTAATCTGATGATATTACACGCGCTGTTTCGGATAGGTGTCGTTTAAATCGGAGCACTCGCAGTTCGCGCGCTCATTACACTCCGGGGTATGCATTTTCGTGACGCCCGCGCTAACTTTATCAATCGCGTTTTCCTTTCCATTTCGACCATCCTGTTCGCCACTTTCGTCTTCTCCCTCTTCTTCTTCGGTCAAGACGCGAACAATGTCCAACTTTCCAATCTCACCTTCCTCGATAACTTTCAACACCGTTCCGCCTCCAGTGAAGAGATACGTTTGAGGATTTTCGAGAGCGTTGAGATAACTTCCCAGCGATAAGGATTTGAATTCTTTCAGAGTATCACCGCCACCAAAGAAGACGTCTGCTGGCAACGAACTGTTCATGTTGTTGTGAATTAACCGGTCCAAACCAATAGTGCCTTCATGAAAGCCTTTCGAGGTGTATCCCATGACCGCGTTGACTAAAATAGTCTTCGCCGTCCTCATCGCTTCGACAATCTTCTCGTCCGAGTATGAAACCGAAGCGACGTCGTTTATGAACCCGTACTCATCTCCACATTTCATATCTTTCACATGAACCAATCGAATATTGTCGTACTCCCTCGGCATAGTCGTGCATCTCCCATTAACCGGCACGCACCCGCATCCGTCCGCCTCTTTAGATTCCACCAACGTCGGCAACTCTAGAAGTTTCTCTTGCATCTCTTTCGCATCCACTAAATACTTCCTCGCTAACTCCACGTCCTCTTTATCTACGCCCTTAATCTTCACCTCATACTTTGCCGACAAGTATGCGTTATAAATCATCCCACCTAAAATCAACGTGTCGCACTTTTTTGCCACGTTAACCAGCGTTCCAATCTTCGTGTTTACTTTTGATCCGGCCACGACAGCCACAAACGGACGTTTCGGTTCTAAAACTCGCGTCATCGCGTCTAACTCTCTTTGCATTAACAATCCTGCGTAACTTGGCAACAATTTCGCCACGTCAAACGTGCTGACATGCGGCTGCCACGACCCGAACGCGTCGTTCACAAACACGTCCGCAATACTCGCCAAATCTCGCGCCAGTCGAATCCCAATCTCTTCCGTACCTCTTTCTTCTCCGCTAAACCATCTCATGTTTGGCAAGTAAATGCCACCAATTCTTCTTTCTTTTAAATCCTTAATCATCGTTTGCATCGTGTCATCTTTGAAAATTTGCGACATCTCGATCCCGCCGTCGTCGTCGTCGTCGCCTTTTTTGGTGGTTGACAAAGAAGAATCTACTTTTGGATTGGCAAACACGACGCCAAGTTTCTTCGTCAAGTATTTCGCGATGGCTCGAGTCCCGTCTTTTTCGTCCATCGAGATGGTCTTCGTTTTCTTGTCTCGCGGTCGATTGACGTGCGTCATCACGATCGGCCGTCCGCCTCTTTCGACGATGGAATATAACGTTGGAATGGAACTTTCGATTCGAAACGCGTCCGAAATCTGCGCATCTTTCACCGCGTTGTGATCGACGCGCACGAGAACGATTTTGTTTCGAAGGTCCACGTCTTGCACTCGACGCAGCGACCGTCGTCGTCGTCTCGAGTCGTCGTCGTCGTCGTCGTTTTTCGCAAAGTCCTCCGATTGAATGGTGGTCGTG
>VIAV01000069.1:0-14198 GCA_009618065.1 Bathycoccus sp. SAG4 | reverse complement strand
AGGAAAGCGCGAATCGCATCGCGCGACGGTCGGGTGGTCGTCGCCGGAGTCAAAAAATTTGGTCAATCATCATCGCATCGATGTCATGTCCCAAAAAGAAAAGCGTTCTTCAGAAGAAGAAGACGAAGATGGAAACAACGAATATTCGAGATTTTCTTCGCCGCCGCCGAACAACAACAACAACAACAATTCGGACGGAAGAAGGGAAAAAGAGGAAGGAGGAAAAAAAGAAGAAGAGTCGGTGGATGTGGAAACGCTCGCGAAAAAAGGCGCGAAAAGACAGAACGAGACGGACGACGACGGCGGCGCGACGAAAAACGTAAAGAGGAAAGGTCGGCCGGTGAAGGACGCCACCGGCCTGACCATCGTAGAGTTGAAAAAACAAGCGAGAGAGGAAGCCAAGGCAGCCGGAGGAGGTAAAGTCATGCACCAATCGTGGACGACGGAAGAAGATAACCGGTTAGCGGCTTTAGTCGAGCGATTCGGGTCGAAGAAGTGGTCGTTTGTCGCGCAACTCATGTGTAACCGGAGAGGGAAACAGTGTCGCGATCGGTACATCAATCACCTCTCGCCAAGCATCAAAAAAGGTGAGTGGACAACGGAAGAAGAGATGATGATAGTCGAAGGCCATCGCTCGTTGGGTACGAGATGGGCCGCGTTGGCAAAGGTTGTACCAGGGAGACCAGAAAACGCTGTGAAAAATCACTGGTACGCGTGCAAAAGGACGAAATTTGAACCAAAAGCGTTGTTGCGACCGCTGTATCGATACCAGTTGAGAGAGTTGAATATAGTAGAGAAACCGCCGACAAAGGAGGCCTTATTAGAAGCCAAAGAAAAGCTCGGTGGCGCGTACCCGGGAGACGAACCAGTTGCATTGCCAAAAGAAGCCTTTGCAAGCGAGGTTGAAAAGAAAAAGTTTGAAGCAAAGTTGGCGACGTTATCGCAGAAAAAGCGTCTAATGGGAGTTGACTACACGCTGGACGCAGCTGATGACGAAGAGGAGAAGGAGGAGGAGGATGAAGATACGAACGAGCGAGTCGAAGCGTCAGATTCGCCGGCTAAGGAGAAGGAAAGACTAGAAAAACTGCTCAAAGAGCATCGAGAAAAAGAATTGCGCGAAAAACAAGAGCGCCAGCAGTACCTGCTCGATCAACAACTCAAAAGACGACCGATACCTAAGGAAGCTAAATCGGTTCGATCTAACACCAAAGGTATTTCTCCTACGATGGAAGAGATGGACGTCGAAATCAAATCGAACGCATTAGTGAACGCGGTAAAGAACGAATTGGACAACCAAGCAGCGGCGGGCTCGTTAGAACAAGATAACCACGACTTCCGAGCAGAGTCGCGGAAATTCGAAGGCATTCTCGGCAACGCGCTTAATATGGATAAAAAAGAAGCACCAAAGAATTTGCCGGCAGCCGTGTCCCTAAGACCGATCCTTCCGTTGCAGAAACATGAACAAGTGCAAGTTCCGGACCTCCCATTGCCAAAAATTGGCGGATATGTTAAACGGACGTGGAAACAACCACATCAGGAGTCGAAAAGACGACGGACGAATACACAAGGCCAATACACGGGGAATAGCAATAACCAGGCTTCGTTGGAAAAAGCGAGAGATGAATCGAGAGTAGTCCATCCCCCGAGGAATGGAGGAACCGATGACGACGGCTACAACTGGCACAAATACGGAGAAAAACAACTCAAACATGATTTGGCTCCTCGATCGTATTACAAGTGCACATTTCGAGGCTGCCCTGCGAAGAAAACCGTTACAAATGGCGCACCCGTGTACATCAATGAGCACACGCACGATAAGGTGAAGGCGTCGTTCGACGATCCAGAGGACATGCAAATACGCAAACGAGAACTTGATTTGATTTTAGCCGCTGCGGAAGAGATGGACGAGGAAACGAACATGGAACACGAAGAAGAAAAAAGAGAAGAAGATAATAATAATGATGATGAGTCTGAGGAATATACAGAAATTGATGAAGAAACCGACCCTGCCGTGCTCGAGGAGCGTAGAGCGAAATGGCTCGAGCAACAGCTCTTCGGCGACGCCAAGAGAACAAAGTTAGTGCCTACCGAGGCGGCTGCATTTCAAGAGGATCTGCTTCAGCAAGAACAAGAACCGAAAAAGAAGAGAAAGTACAGAAAAGGGCCGTGCATGCTGTGTGGTACGAAAATCACGCCGTGCTGGAGAAGCGTCGGAGATTTAAAGTTGTGTAACGCGTGCGGTGTTCGCATTTACCGCGATTACACGGTGGAGAAAGAAGAAGCAGGCGCGCTCTTGGAACTCTCCAAAGGCCTTGGTGGCGCCAAAAGCAAGCCGCTGAAAGGAGCTGTTCGCGCGGCTAACAAGAAAATTCCGAACAGGATTAAAAACGACCAACAAGACATCGAGAGATTTGCTTTGGACAAATATCCAAAGTTGAAATTGGTGTTAACGACCAATCTGAAAACAACTGGCTTCAAGACGGGGGAAACGAGAGGACGGCCGCGAAAAGTAGGTATTACTGAACAAGCACGTAATAATGTTCCGATGCCGAATGTATCGAGAGGACCACCGACGAGGAAGCGCACGAATTACAAGAAGCGCGTCATCTTGCTTGACGAGATTGTAAATGACGACGACGATGACGTCGCCGAAGCGGCCGCGACGCTTCATCAGCAACAAGGTAGAAATTTAAATCAGAACACCAACTCTCTCTTCCATCTTCCGATTAAAAAGCGCAGATACGCTCGTGTGAACGAGGATGGTATGTTTACCGCGATTGACACCGTCACCAACGAAGACATTCCGAAGTACATGGATGACATGCAAAGATCTGGCGGCACCGTACGAAATCCATTGCGCCTATTGGCGTCATCAGTTTCTCTGCGATTGGACGATGATGTGAACCGAGAATCGGAGACGCTGCCAGCCACGACGGAAGTGTCGTTGGCGACGACGTCTGCAGCTACAGTTGCTGCCATCACAGCCGACTCGATGAAATTCAACAACGACGTCACCACGGCGTTCGCAGCGCAAAGCGAACAAACGACGACAGAAACGACGACGACGACAACGGTGACGATGAGAGCAGAACCACCGTTACGTCCTAATGAAATCCAAGAGCAGAAAGAGACTATTGTCGTCGACGCAAAGCTGCAGCAACCGCAACCACAACAAAAAGCACATTCCAAATGCGACATCGTCAAAGATTTCATCGAAGTCACAGAGTTCCCTTTGGATATCAATCGATGTGTCAACGCCGTGCGATCTCGAAGCAAGTCTTTGGAAGTCGCCTCGTTGACGAGCAAAGCAGCGCGTGACGGACCGATTCAACTGAGAGGTCCGAAAATTACCATCCCTCGCGAAAAACTCGTCACTGGCTTGAAACGTATCGCCTCCAATGCTCGCGAAAAAATCACCCAGCAACGAAGGAAAAACGTGGGTATCAACCAAGCGAGCTTCGAGCGAAACCCTTTGAATCACTCGAATGGACGGTGTGCGATCTCTATTCGCCAAAATTCGTGCATGAAAGGCGATTTGCAGATGGCTATCGTCTGCTCTTCGGAAAATTTCCGCGACGCCATCAATTGCGCCGAAGAATGCGCTGTACAAATAAAAGAAGAGTTTGATTTTGAGAACGTCGATGCGCAACAACAATAACAACAAAACTTAGAGTAAGAGTTTCCACCTCCTCGCGAAAGCGAGGGGTGAACACATACTACTATTTTGCAATAATTAATACACTTGTACTGCTATTATATACTACGCTGCTGTCGCCGCTTGTTCTTCTTCAACCTCCATTAACAACTCTTCTAACCTTTCCCACTCGGCAAAATACGCATCTCGTTTCTCTGTTTTCTCGTCGATCTGCTTTTGCAATTTCATCGCTTCGGCAACGTCCGAGCCACACGCCAGCGTTTTCTTGGAAAGTGCTTCGATGTCTTTGTCCAAAACTGCCATTGCTCTTTCAATCTTGTCGATAATCTTTGGAGCGTTTGCAGCTTCTTTTCTGCGTTTCTCTTTCGCTTTTCGTTCCGCCGCTTCGAGTTCTTTCGCTTTGGCAGCTGCTTGAGCGGCTTCGTCGTTTCCACCGTCATTATCGATCGAGCATTCTTGAACCTCCCTATCTCTAGCGTATAAATCCGAAGCCGTGATCACTTTCCCTTCCGGCCATAACTCGACATCAATCGCCCTCGTATCGCCTTCTTGCATGTCTTCACTGCCTCTGCACCTGACCACGGTAGTCGGCTTTAATCGCGATGCAAATCGCGGGTTGTGTGTAACACAAATCACGCCTCCTTTCCAATCTCGTAAAGCACTCGTGATAGCGTCGATGCTATTTACGTCCAGGTGATTCGTCGGTTCATCCAACAACAAGCAATCGACTGGTTTCAACATGAACCCAGCTAACGCGACTCGCGCTTTCTCGCCTCCTGAAAGTTCGCCGATGGATCGATCGATAGCGGCCGTACCGGTGATGCCTAAAGATCCTAACGCAGACCGAGCCATTTGATCAGTAATCGTCGCTTTCTTGGAGCCAATGCCAGATCCAACTCTAGCAACATCGAGAACGTACTCTAATCCAGTCTTATCCAAGGGTAATTTCTGCGCTAAATCTTGATCGAAATATCCTAATTCGCAGTCTTCAGACACTCTCAACTCCCCCAATTTCGGTGGAATAACTTTCGCTAACGTTTTCAAAAGCGTGGATTTCCCGGCACCGTTGCGTCCACAAATCAAAATGCGACTCCCTCTTTCGATTTCAAACGTCGCGTTTGTCGCGATTGGTTCGTCTTTACCTTCGTATCCGACGCACAAACCCTTCGTCTGAATGTACATCCTCGTCGTGTTTGGAGGATCGGCCAGTCTCAGCGAAATGTTATTACTGCCGCTACCACTACTACTACCATTCATTCCTTCGGCTTCGTCTACATTCATCGCCCCGGCCGTCTCTGCGTCGACCTTTGCGTCCTTCAAAATCTCCAACGCTTTTTCTAACTTCTTCTCCTTATCCTTCGCTTGCTTCGCTTTCGTCGCTTTCGCGCCGTACGTACTTATAAACGTCTCCAACTTCTTCGTCTCTTTTCCTGTCCTTTCGAGTATCTTCTGCGCCTCTTTCGCTTTCGCGGCTTTCGCTCTCAAATACTCGGAATACGACCCGGCATACGAGATCAATTTTTTATTCTTCACCTCTATAATTCTCGTGCACACGTCTCGTAACACTTCCTCGTCGTGCGACACCAAAAGAATAGTTCCTTTGTACTTCTTGATCCAATTTTGTAACCATTTTTTCGCGTTTGAATCTAAATGATTGGTAGGTTCGTCCAATAACAAAAAACCACCGTTCACTCCAGACTTTTCGCACTCGCCCGCCTCGCTTAATAACAATTTGGCCAAACTCACTCTCATTTGCCATCCGCCGGATAATGACGCGCACGATTGCGTCGCCCACGTCCTCTTATCGAAGCCTAAACCCGATAACACGTTACTGATTCTCTTCTCTGCGTTATCTCCGTTCACTCTTTCCCATTCCGCTCGAGCCTTCGCTTCCTCCTCTGCGCTCTCGAATACGTACCCTTCGCCACCGCTCGCGAACATTTTCTTCAATCGATTCAAAGTCTCCATCTTTGACGTCGCTTCTTTGTATATCGTCAAAGTCGAACCGCTCGTACCGGTTTGCTCTAGATATCCCAACTGTACGTTTTGAGCGATGACGCAATCTCCAGAGTCGTGTTCGATTAATCCGCCAATAGCTTTGAGAAGACTGCTTTTGCCGCAGCCGTTCGGGCCTATCAAACCACAGCAATCGGAAGGTTCCACGCGAATGGTTTGATCTAACGAAGTCATGTTCAGTAAATCGTCCGCGCCGCGAGAGAGTCGGATGCTTTTTACGCTCATGACCGCGCCAGCCGTATCGCCGCGAGGGATGGTGGAGGACGAACACTGGATAACAGAAACGCCGTCAAAGCGGTTTCGATACACTCGAAGTCTGTTTTTCCAATTCGATGTGATGACGCTGCGCGCAAAGTGCGCGTCAATGCTCGACGTTTTATGAATCGCCGACGACGAGAAACCCATTTCTTCTCGTCGCAATCGTTCGAGTGCGCGTCGAATGCGCGAAGAAGGAGGGAGAGAGAGGGAGCCACGCGCGCGCTTTTTACGAGTAGTTTTCTTACTATAAAATGAAGCACAATGGATAGATAGAGTTCCTTTTTACCTAATTTTTACCCTTTTTGTCACGTCTGTCGCTCGGCTTCGAGTTCACGCAAGCGAGTGCTGCTCAGTTTACTGCTACTACTATTCTCTTTCTTCCCAAGCACATCCACGACGACGAGTTCTAACTCTCCAAACCCTCTCTTCACTCTCTCTTCGTTTATCTTCAAACCGCCTTCGACGGTTTCCTCGGAGACTACTAAAGCGTCCACGTCCTCTCGAGTGGCTGCGATTGGCCAATTTTCATCTAAAGGGCCAAAATTTACGCTTAAACCAACCGGTGCGGATGCTTTGATAAAGTCTTTACAAAACTGTTCCCTTTCTGAATACGTTTGGAGATAGTCTTTGTATTTTTTGTTTGCCAATAACGCTTCGCTCGTTATACCGACGTCCAACCGTCTTTCAGTCACCGCCACGGCGCAGGCTAAGAGTAATCGGTGTCCGGCGTGCGCGTGGTCAAACGTGCCACCGACGCAGACGTTATTGAAACGTTTCGTACGAGATCTTTCTTCTGTAATAGTACTCGCATCACCTCTCTCTTCTCGTCTTTCCCCGTCCCAATACGGCGAGTCTCTCAATACGGGTATCACGTTTCTCACGCATAAGTTTTCGTCGTTCGCGATTGAGTCATAAATCATGCGTACTATTGGCAGCACGTCTACATTTCTGTATAAAGTCTCTATGGCGCCCGAATCGCTGTCGTTCGACCCATCGATGCCGTCAAATTTGAAATTGATCCGAAGTCCGCTCGCGCCAACGTCCTTTTTCCCAGCCAAAAAGGGTATCTTTTGTTCGATTTCTTCTCGAATTCGTGACGGCGCTCGGAGTTTTAAAATACCATTCCTCTCGTTCTTCTTCTTCTTCTTCTTCGTCTTGCCCAAAGCTTCTTCTTCGTCGTCTTCGTCGTCTTCCATCACGTGAATCGTCACCCCCAGTGGAATCTCCTCCTCGTCGTCGCCTTTTGTTTTCGTCGTCAAAGTCGTTCCATTTCCCGCTCTGCTCTCCATCTTCCTCCTCCAAAGATTACGATGACGATGACGATGATGTTCTGGACGACGACGGCTTTGAAGAGTGCGTTTTTCCCCAGAGGACTTTGACAAAGAAGAAGAAGAAGAAGAAGAAGAAGAAGAAGAAGAAGAAGAAGACACGCAAGGTTCGCCTTCTCGACAACGAGGAGCCCCCCCGCGGAGGAGGAGGAGGAGCGTGGTGGTGGTAATGGGTCGCGAGTAAATCGCGCTGCTCGACGCGACGACTCCCACAGCGACGACTATTATTGTGCCTTTCGAGCAAAGCGCGTTTTTGATAAAGTTTTGTGTCCTTTTTACTAATAAGAGTGCGGGGAAATGCTCTTCGACCACCAGTTCTTTTACATTCCCTAAATATGTATGAAACCCTATACTGGTCTTTTAGGGGTGTTGTATAGTTTAGGAGTTTAGGGTATCATATTTAAGAACTTGGTCTTCGCACGGTCGACCCTCGGGAGTGATGATTCCCCACTACTTGTGTTTTAGGTGTGTTGAGTAAGGAGCACATACATATGTCGTGTTCTTCTCGCTTTTGGGCACAACCTAACGCGACATTGCTCTCTCGTCGCTCGAGTTTTTCGCACGAGTTCACGGGAAGAGGAAGAAGAAGACACCATCATCATCATCGTCTTTATCGTTGGCTTTGGAAGACGACGACGAAGAAGAAGAAGAAGAAAAACAGCGCTGTGTTCATCACATCGAATGGGAAAAATGATGACGACGCATCATCATCGGTTGGTGAACAAAGTGTGTTGCACGACGCGAAGCAAAGCAGCTACGACGCGGTGAACGACCCACCGACGTATTCGGCGACGGAAAGAGAAGCCATGCAACCAACGTCGCTGGTCTACGAACGCTTATCGCCCGCGTGGAGAGTGCTTTTGCTCTCAGACGGCTCGGTGACCAGACACTTGAGTTTGTTAGGGAAGAGGGGGCACACGCATCGTGCGTTGGGGGAAATGCGAGGAGAGGACGCCGCCGCGGAGGTCAACGAAGACGATGTAACAGAGGAAGATAGTAACAGTACTAACGGTGAAAACACGAAAGTAGAAGTCATACGGATGAAACCGTGCTCACGAGACCCGTCTCAACCGGAGGATGTGGTGAAGATTAAAGGACCTTTGATGCAACGCGAAGTGTATTTGAGATACGACGCGAAGAGGTTGTCGTTGGAAGAAGAAGAAGAAGAGTATCCGCTCGTTTACGCGTGCTCGTGGTGGAACGCGAACGCTTTGGACAAGTTCATGAAAAAGAGAGAAGAAACTATGTGGTCTAATTTAAGGAAGCAAAACGTAGAGTTGTATAGAGAAGTGCGGAGAGTGTATTTAGGGAAGAACGCGAAGCTGGCGAAAGCGTTTGGATGCAAAGATTTGGACGAGGAGATTTGGGCGAGGCATTACATCTTTTGGAGCGGAGGTGAACCAGTGACGGTTGTTTTCGAGGCGTTCTCACCGAGGATAGAGTTAGTTTGAATCGTAGCATAGCGCGTAGTAAATAATAATAATCTACCTATTGTATTAATCGTCTTCTTTCCATTGAATAAAGTCGCCAAATCCAGCAGCTGAGACGAACTCATCTGAGTGAAATAAACCGAGATCCCCAATCGTGCCGTATTTCAACGCCACCGACTTCAATCGAACGTCCAACTCTTCTTTCAAGAGGGAAGAATAATTCGCCGAACACAACGAGTGTTCTTCGGCGCCACCCGAAATATCGATTTCTTTCGTTTTCACTCGGTCGCCGAGGTCCATGCGGAGCATTTGGACCAATTTCGTGACCTGAGGGAAATAATGGTTTTCTAACGCGGTCATTTCCCACAAAGAGGATTCTAGTGCTCGAGATTTAGCCGGGTCTTCCGTAAAGAAATCGTACGGGTCCTCATCGAACGAGGATTTGCGATGTTCATTGATTTTTTCTTTCGCGTCGTTCCTTTCGGTAGCAGCGTTGTCATTATCCTCGTCCGCGTTATCAATATTGATGCCGCCGCCGCCGCTTCCGCCAAGCACGTCTCGGTCTCTATGAATCAACGGCAAGCACGATTTGGGATGTCGTCGCATCAAGTTGTGAATAAATGACACGCACAACATCGCGCCAGCCGGAGGCGCGCTTAAGCTCAATCTTCCAAACTTTTTGCAAAACGCCGCAGCGCAATATCCAGGTAACGCCGGCGATTTCAGAAACACGTCCGTCAACTCAAAGAACGTCCTTCGGCCGTTGGCGTAAAACGAATCTTCGTTTATTAAGTTGTATAACCGGTCGTAGAATTTCGGGTATTCGAGATTATGTTTGGTGACGAGGACAAATAACGCGTGCAGCGCTAACATGCCAATCAATCCGCCGACGTTTACCGACGAGACGCAGAAATCGCACAATAAAACTGGGTTGACGTGGTGCGGTATGACGTCTAGGTGGAGTCGAGCAAGAATTTTCCGGTAGACGTCTTCCGGGAAGTTCGGGAGACGTAAGAACGCAATCCAGGCGTCACTAAAGGCTCTTCGTCGCTTCACCCCGTCCGTCCAGCTAATTTTTGAAACGTTTGTCGTCGTCGTCGCTTTATCGCTCTTCTTTTTTATGTCTTTCTCGTTGCTCTTCTTCCTTCGTTTTGCTTCGTTTTGTTCGTCAACATCGAGCGTTTGCGAGGGCATTTGGCACCATGGCGTCGTTTCTACTTCCTCGTTGATGTCAGCAGTGTCACCACTAGATCCTGCGGCGGCTTTGGCTAAATCTTCGCTCGACAATCCAAGCATGGCGGCAAAATCAACCTCTTTACTCGTCAAATTTGTGGCAGTCGCCGTCGTCGCTTTGTTACTTTCGGGATCGTAATCCTCAAAATTGACGGGTACGTTCGAGATGACGTCGTACAAGTTTCTCGCTATTTCTACGCTCATCGTTTCCATGTCCGCAGAAGTCTTATTCGCATCATCATCATCATCATCATCATCATCATCCTTTTCTTTCGTCTTTTTTGAACCGCCACTTGCCAATCTCCCGGCAATCCTCGCCACCGCTTTATACGTGTAATACTGCACGTCCACTCTCCCTAAATACCGTTTCTTCAGCATCCCAAGCGTTGCGTCTGACCACAGCTTACTTTTCACGCACTCTTCCAACGCTCGTTCGAAAATTTCGTTATCAAACGCGACACTACCACTACTATACCAATCGCCGCCGCCGCCGCCGCCGCCGCCGTTATTCCTCTTCCCTCCAACTTTGGCGACTTCCATCAATCCGGAAAATGCCACCACCCTGGTCGCATCCGTTGCCGTCGCGTCGTGAGCGGCCACGTAAATCATTCTCGAGAGGAACAGTTTGTAGTTTCTCAAGAGCCAAGCGCGGTATTTTCGTTTCTTTTGTTCGACGATCGCGTCTTCGTCGACGACAGATTGTGTCATCGATTCGTCCTTTTTGCTCGTCGTCGTTTCCCTTTTGGATTCTGTCGCATCTCTTTTCGCGCGGTCGACATCGCCTCGCGCCACCCTCGCGGCGAAGAATTTCTCCAGCGCGAGAATCGATTCGACTTTCCCTCTTTGTTCTTCTTCTTCTTCTTCTCCTTTTCTCGCCTCTTTTCTCGCCGCCACTCCCTTCGCGAGGTCCACGACATCATCGTCGTCGTCGTCGTCCTTTTTTGGCGGCGTTGGTGTCGATCGCGCGAGCAAAACGGAGAGAAGCGCGGTCGCGTTGTTCAGTTTCGACGCGTCCGTGTTGAGCCCGACGCCCAGTTCGCGAATTCGTCTCGGGTCGCGCCGAAGCGGAAGAAGCTGCTTTTGGGTGTCGTCGACTTTGAGAGGCGCGCACGCCGTCGTTGTCTTCTTCTTCTTCTTCTTCTTCTTCATGTGCGCGTTCAATGCGAAAGCGCTTCAGATTTATTATGCGGCATTTGGAACCGAATGATGATGTCGATTTTTTTTAGTGCGCGTAATGGTGTCCTCTTCAATGACGCGATCGAGGTTTCGTTCGAATCGTTCAAAAAAGGCGTTTCGCGTTTGACGTTTTTCGATGCTTTCGAACGACCCCAAACACTCCCCGTTGTTGTTTTTTCGATGATGCGCGTGCGAGACCCTTCGAGAGTAGTGTGTGTGTGTGTGTGTGTCTCTTTGTACGCGTATTTTTTCTCCCACAAAATTCGCCACTTTTTTTAGTGACCAAATTTTCCCCTCTGTATACATTCGTCTCTCATCAACATCATCATGGCGGAACACCTGGCGAGCATCTTCGGGACGGAGAAGGACCGCGTGAACTGCCCGTTCTACTTCAAGGTAAGAGAGGACCAAAGCGCCGCCTTTGTTCGAGAGGGGATCTTTTTTTTGTGATGTGCGTGTTGGTGGTGTTTTCCCGAGTCGAATCGAATCGGATCGAATTGGAAATCGATCCACATTGAACACTCGCTGACCTTTCTCTCACTCTCTCTAACTCTCACACTCTCTCGCACCCCTCGTCGTTGCGGTCTTTCCCGAACGATAACAAAATGTGTTGTTGGGTGTTGTTTCCACACGACGTTCGCGTGGGACCAAAACGACACAGATCGGCGCGTGCAGACACGGCGAGCGATGCTCTCGATTGCATAACAAACCAACCATCTCGCAAACGCTTTTGCTCGTCAACATGTACCAGGTACGCCTTTGCGACGACGACGCGCTCTCTTCGATGTGCTCTCTTTTCTCACCTCATCATACCCTCTTCTCTCCCGTTCTCGTCTTCATTTTGAAACGACAGTCTCCGGAACAAGCGCGGTTACTCGGCGGGAACTTACAGCAAGGCGCGAACGCGACCGAGCCGCGCGACGTACAGGAACACTACGAAGACTTTTGCCACGACGTCTTCGAAGAGCTCGCGATACACGGAGAAATCGAGGAGTTGAACGTCTGCGATAACTTAGCCGATCACATGGTTGGCAACGTCTACGTGAAATTTGCAGACGAAGACGACGCGAAAAAAGCAAAGGCCGCTTTAGATGGAAGGTATTACATGGGACGACCGATTAAGTGCGAGTTTTCGCCGGTGACAGATTTTAGGGAGAGCACGTGCAGACAATACGAGGAGAACACGTGCACGAGAGGAGGATACTGTAATTTTATGCACTTGAGACCGATTAAGAACGCGACGTTGGCGCACGCGTTGTTTGGGAGGTACGGCAAGAAGAGGCAGGAGAGGAGGGTGTACGGAAATCGAGGCGGCAGCGGAAGGAGAGGAGGACAGAGAAGAGATCCGTATCATAGAAGGGATAATCGTGGTCGTGATCGTGGGTACGGAGGCGACCGGCGGAGAGACGATTACCGCGATAGAGACAGAGACGACAGAGGAGGACGACGAGGGAGGTCGCGGTCGAGATCGAGAGACCAAAGAGGCGGCGGGAGAGACTATAACGACAATGGCAACGATGGCAGAAGAGAAGGGGGTAGTGGAGGTGGTGAAAGAAAGACGGGCGGTTTTGGCATGAGCGACGAGGAGAGACGAGCCATGATTGCGAGTTTCAAAAACGAAGAAGATTGAATAAAATGATTGACTGTTATCATCATTAGTTGTTCTCGTTGTTGTTCTATTCATAGTTGATTATATATTTTTACGTGGTGGTAATCTTTTTACACTTTTGTTTTTGTCACCTACACCTATGTACGTAGGAGTACTAGTACCGATACTTATCCTTTCTTTTTCTAGTATAGAAATGCGTACGGGTCAAAGTTCGCGTACCAATCGTCGGTGGAGGGAGAATTGGTATTGAACGAGTCATCGGCGCCCTCTTCGCAATAATACGCTTCTCGGCTTATTGGATCTTTGCGATCGAATATAACTCTGCCACACCTTCCAACTCTCGCTTTACATCTTTCCTTCACCTGCCCTAAGGGTAACTGGAACCTTTTCAAAGCCGAACCTAACGGGACTTTCGCGAACAACATCTCTATGTCTGGAATCTCTGGAGGCGGTTCGTACACCATCTCTTTCGCAGCTTTGCTCTTCTTGGCTTCCTCGGCTTCTTTTTGCTGTCGACTTCTCTTGTTCTTATTCAGCAACGCTTGCTTCTCTCGTTTATTCGCCGCTATAATTTCGCTCTCGTCTGGTTCAGTCACAATCGCCCAGTTGTTATCGTTCGCCTTGAAAATCTCCAAGTTGCCGTCGCACAACGCCACATTCTTACCTTTCATGGGCAACTCTGGTAACTCTTTCTTCGCCCTTTCCTCGTCCTCTTTCTTCGCCTCTTTTTCTATTCTTTCCATTTCTGATTTCGGTTCGTGCCTTAAATCAATCAATAACTTTTGTGCGGCTCGTTCCACCTGGAAAATCTCGAACTTGCGCATCTCTCTTCTCAACGTCAACTGCAACGCCGCTCTCGCGACAACCAAACTGTCCTTGGCCCGTAAAAGTTTCTCGTAGCCAGAGACGTCGTTTTCTCTTCTTCTTCTCGTTTGCGGCCTGTGAATTTTTTCTCTGGGACGAAACACGTTGAACGGATTGGTATCGTTCGGCGCCGGCGGTGGTTGTAACCTCCTCAAACACGGCTTTTGAATCCTTTTTCTCTTGTCCACCCAATACTCGTACACAGCCACGATGACGGACTGTTTATTCACAATCTCTGCCAAAACTTCCACTGCGTTATCTTTAGGTAAATTCGACGTGCTCGCCAACGCCGCGCACCGATCTTGATACGATAACGCGCTCCCTTTCTCCTGCGCTTGCTGCGCGGTGACCGCCAACACTCTCTCGTTCGCCACACCGGACGCCAACTCTAATTTCCACAACATTCTCTCGAAATCGTCTTCATCGAGTGGCACGTGCTCTTTCTTACTAACGCCTTCACTATTATTCCCTTTCTTTCCCTTTTCTTCCTTATTACCTTTATTCCCTTTGCTATTATACTCCTTCAACCAATCCTCGTCGTCGTTATCCAAGTCGTACTCGACGCCGTCCTCCGTCGGCGGCGTCTCCAACTCCGGTCGTCCCGGAGAAAAAATTCACAGGCCGCAAAC
>VIAV01000068.1:0-15070 GCA_009618065.1 Bathycoccus sp. SAG4 | reverse complement strand
CGTGTTACTTATAATTGTTTTCTCTTCTAGGTATGATCTGCAAAGCCGCGTCTTACTCCATGATGGGTAACGCCATCACTGCCTCCGGCGAGGAAGAGACCTTCACGCAAGAAGGTCCGATCACGGTCTTTGCCGCTGATGACGATGCCTTCGGGGACTTCATCAAGACTAAGGGTGTTAGCAAAATGGATTTTGTGAAGATGGATGGCTTGGGTGACATCGTGAAGAACCACGTCGTTAAGGGCACGGTTACCAAGGCAGACATGGCTGCGGGCAAGGAATTCGAAACCCTTGCTGGCAATAAGGTCGTCGTGGCTGACCTCCCGTTCAAGAAGAACGACATCAAGGTCGACAACGCCACGATCCACGCCATCAAGACGGTCATCGTCTAAGCAAGATTATGGAATAAATATTTCATTCATTATTAAGCAATATTTTGACGCAAACATTTGGAAACAAAAGATAATATTAAAATGGACAGGTTCGCGAGGTTATAGTAGAGTGTAAAATTATCTTTGGTATTTGCTTTGTCGCGACAAATACTCCTTCTGAGAACAGAGCAGAACTCTTTTGGCCATTTTCTCGGATCTTTTTACTCGCATCCTAAAGCACACCACGGTATGGAATGAGCTTTTGTTTGCTTGTTTTTTCCATACTTTTTTCTTGCTTTTTTTCACACAAATTTTCTTTTCGAAAATCATTGCGCACTCTCAAACTTCTTCCCACCGACCGCACAATTCTCTCTTGTTTCGGTCTTTCTTTTCATATTGCGTGTGTTCTTTTACGTGCCACACGTACATGTAGAACCGGCACATCGAAGGAGGAAGTGGAGGAGAAAACAACAACAAGAAGAAGAAGAAGAATATTTATATATCGACGGAAAGATGAAAGTGCCTTCGACGGCGTGGGAAGAGTTGAGAAAAGAAGCAAGGAAATTGGAGAATGAAATTGATGCGAACCTCGCTTCGCTTTCAAAACTTATCGGGGTTGGTAACAGCCACGCGACGAAGTCGGCGTCAAGCGTTGGCAGTATAAGTGGTGGGTATAATCAGTACAACAACAATACGACGACAAACAAGATTGAGGGAAACTTTGATATCATCGCGTCGAAAGAAGGAGAGATCGAAGCATTGTTAACACGTTTGTCAGACGTTACCAGAGCTTTGGCTTCATCCATTCATAGCGGAGCAAACGCCTCTTCGGACACGCGAACACACACGTTAACGAGACATAGAGACGTTGCGACAGAGTTTAATCACGAATTCAGACGGCTCAAAGACTATATAGAGCAAGAGCGAGAACATGCCTCGTTGTTACAAGGAAGGCACCGGGGAAGTAACGGCACTTTAGGAGGAGATGAGAGTAACTCTTCCGCGGCGATGCGAGAGAGAAACTCAATTTTGAGTTCCTCGATCGCAGTAGACGATGCAATTGGCGTTGCACAAAATACTGCAAGCGCGTTGTATGAACAGAGGGGAATTTTTAATAGCACAATTAGCGCACTCGCCACGGCGGGGAGTAAGTTCCCAGTGGTGAACAATTTACTTGTAGCTATTAAGAGGAAAAAGAACAAGGACGCGATTGTTCTCAGCGCCGTGTGTGCCATATGCTCGGCATTAGTCTTAATCTATTGGATGGCGAAGTAGGAAGTCGTGTTTTTATTGAATTTTTTTACGCGCGTAGAAGATGCGCACATTTTCATCAAAATTCTCTTCTTCAATGTGTGAGACGAGAAATTTCTTCTATCTTCTTTACCAAGTCCTCGGAATTCGCAACTCCAGACAATTTAGATACCACGTCTTGATCTTCTTTGGATAGATCTAAGAAGATTTCGACCAAATCACCGTCAATGAAGTTTTGCATCTTTATGCTTCTTTGCACGTTGTGAAAACTTCGAAAGTCAGAATGACTAAAGTTACCCACCCCGGTGACTACCTTTTGCATGGCTTCTTGAACTTTGTTAAGTAACAAGAATTCGCGTTTTGGTAAAGTTGCGACGACGCCTAAACTACCAGAGATTGTGCCAAATAACCAAGTGGATATTTCAGAGGAGGAGGAGGAGGAGGTCGTATCGTCGCTTTGATCTGGCATACGCATGACTAAACTACCACGTCTAAATCTATTTACGGAATCTCCCAAGTGGAAGGCACCGCATAGATCTAGCGTTCCACGTTTGTCTTCTGTATCTCCGTCTGCGTTTCGCTGCACGGTGAACAAATTGTAACTAGATTCAGCTCCGAGATATGTGTTATCGTCTAAAATATCAACCGCCGTCATCCAATTTGAGCTAAAATCGTGCGCGATTTCTACAATCCCACCCAATCCAGATTCTCGCTGATACTCAAGCAACGTTATCGATTTCATCAAATCACCAACGACAATTAAATTATCTTTTGTTTCAACTTTAAGAGCGATGATGTGTCCCATGTGAGAACACTCGTGCACTAATTCGCGTTTATTTTCTTTCGAAAAGCCCCAGCCGAATAGTTTCACCAGAGAATTAATACCGGCGAGTAGTTTACCACGAAAGGCGTTCAAATTATACACCGCACCCCGAGTTTCTTTTTCACAGACTAGCGTGAGACTTCTTTGAAGTACAGATGAGGCGGAAGGGCGGTTGGGTGGAGCATCGTCGTCGTGATCACTCGCATTGACAACGCCATTTCCACCATCATTTGACGCGGTGTCTGAAACTTTGAAAACTAATATGCGCCCTCGGGAAGATTCCGGCTCCGTGTGTGGGTCCGCGAAAGCCGTACCGACGACGAAATATGTTTCGTCGTCCCCATCAAAACAACACGAAATAATACTCGCATCGTTCTCGTTCGGTTCGAGAGGATACTTTGCCAAAGTTTCAAAAGTTTGATCATCGAATAATCGCACGAAAAACTCTTCTTCTCGCTCATGGACGTCGTTCTCTTTCATTGTGAGCACTGCTAATGTTTTTGTCTCCGGTTGATGGGCAATTCTACGAGGTTGCTCGCCAAGAGGCACCATACGGATGTGCAATTTTTGAATGTCATCGACGGCACCAATCATTAAATGTTCGCCGCTAGCTAAAGCGAGTGCATCCGGAAAAGCGTCGCAATTAAACGGTGCCACGTGTAAAATCTCGTTCAAGTTCACATTTGCATAGACAAGCTTTTTACTGTTCGAATATATAATTGTCGGTCGATCCGATCCCGCAAAGACGTGCATTGAATGTTGAGACTTGAACAATTTTAGAGTAACCGGCTGCGTGCCAAGGGAAACAGATTTTCGATCGCTCAACGTCAACCCTCCGGTCGAGCTCGATGAAACGACGACATTGGTTATCAAGTGCCCATCTCCAAGACCGGTGAGCAAATAGATCGTATCTTCGAATGAACAAAATAATGTCGATCTTGGAACTAAATCAAGAGATAAATCTTCGGTGTGAGAGACTTTCATCTCCGATCCTAGTTCAACCAGCAAAACCTTCGTGCTCCACAATCCAACAGCGCAGATGTTACGATCACCGCATTGCATTTTATCGATGCATGATATTTCAGAATCAAACGTAATTGTTCCACTCTCTGTAATTTTTTTACCTTGAAGAGAAAGATAATAAAGCGTACTGCCGACAGTGGCGATGGCAATGGTATTCTCTGACACGGAACCAGCGGTAATGGGACTCTGGTCAGATGGTACCCAAGAAGTGACCAGTTCTCCCGACGAAGCGTCACATACGTAGACACCTTTACTTGTGACTTGGCAGATTGCATTTCCAAAAATATTCGCGCATTCGATCGTTTGGGATGATGCGTCAAATCCCGGGAATACCGCCTCTTCCAACTCGTCGTTGTCATTTATTGCTAATATCCGCGTCTCGGCGATGAATGAAACGATCAAATAAGAATTAAAATGCGCCTTTTCGTCCCGCTTGCACGAATAGATACCCTTGACTCCTGAAATTGGAATCTGGGCCTGTTCCCGGATTCCAATTCCATTCCGAATGACGCGCAAAGATCCTCTCGAGCCGACTCCCGAACACGTGACAAGTTGACCTTGACCATGACGTTCTAAATCCATAACGCAAAAGTCTACGATAGGACCAAGATTTGTGAACTCCTCCATGACTTCTATGTAACTTGGTAGTTCGTTCGAATCTGACATCGTAGTATTGACTTGTTCTGTGTGTAGTTTGATGATTTGAGAATCTCCGTACGCGCTTCCAATGAAAACCACGCTGTTGTCGAGATAACTAATTGCCGAGGCCGGGGAAGTTTTACCTAACCTTTCTATCGTCAATTTTGAAACCGTGGGACCACCCGTCGTTGTGACCCTGCCCTTGCTCAGCATCAACAAGTACAAATCACCGTCTTCATCCGCGATTAGAAATCTATCAATGAGCTGGTTCGAAACATTCTCGTCCGCAGGAATTAGACATGCGGAAGAAAACATGAGCAAATCTGGAGTGGTAATAGCTCGCACTAAAGCCGGCATAGATGATTTGTTTTCGCCGCGATATATGACATTGCTGCTGGTATTGTTGCCTGTCGTTATTGTCGCATTCATTGTCGCGTTGGTGTTATTGTTGTTATTGTTATTGTTTTCTTCGGCATCCATCCCTGCGGGTTCATTCAAATATGCAACCGTTTCTTCGCCAATTACTACGCAACCTCCAATGGGAGAGGATAAAGGAAGCAGCTTTTTCGAGCCCATTTCAACTTCACGCTGCTCAAATGGACCTGGTTCTAAATCTCTATCTCGCAGGTTTACGCGATAGGTCGAGACGTGTCGTTCGTCTTTTACATCTTTATGCAATACTGCTATGACGGGCATCGAACTCAAACCGGCGCACCCGGCGTTTTCCCGATTGATGCTCCTCGTCAAACTCGAAACATTCGACGGCGCTGTATTGATACTTACGCTGTCGTTAATATTTCCAGTTTCATTCGTCGTCGTTGCGATTCCAGATGATGACGATGGAAGGAAAATGAAATCTAAAACTTTGAGTTCGTTCAAGTTGGTATTGAATGCTTGTAACAAGTTTCCATTCTCATCGAACGGAATAAACTTCAATAAACCATCGTAAATGTGCAAACCAATAACTCTGGTATTTCGATCGATATCGCCGAGCATGCCGTACTCTACTGGTCGTCCAGTCAAATCAGAAACGTCGCCATTTGATACCGTTTGAAGCGTGTTCGTTGCCGCATCGTATGTCAAAACGGCAAGGGAGTACCGGTCTTCCGTTACAATGATGAGACGCCCTGGCACGTCGTCGTTACCACTGTTTTCTTCATGCAACTTTAACATTGCGATGCGTCCATAAACCGCAGTCTCCAGAACTGGTTCTAATCCTTCTTCGGTCAAGAGGTAAATCTCAATTCGGTTGGATCGTGCAACTATCAAATTTTGTCTCTCAAAATGTGTAAAACGTCCAACGCAGGAATACGACACAGCCGTTGGTTTGTGCGCAGTGACGACGTAGTTGAACACTTCAGAAGACGACGAATGGGAAGAATGATGATTCCCTTCTTCCTTCTTCGATGCGTCAACCATCGTCGCATCGTCGACGACGTCCATATTTCTTCTTTTCTTGTTTGCGACTGCCCGCAAAGAAAAAATGCAAAAAAAAATGAAGAAGTCGATGAAAAAACCTCCCTCTTGTGTCTTGTTCTTTTCTTCTTCACAAAAATTCTTCTTCTGCGAGTACTCACTGTGAATTCATTTGTAAAGAAACGATGACGGACAGAGAAGACGTCGGGTAGGAGGAAGTGCGCAAGAAAACGATGACGTCGCCGTTGAAGGTGTTACAAATTAGTGGCAGTAGTTACTGTTCTTCTCCTTTTTCTTCCACGAGAAAGATAAAAGGAATAAATGCGAGTAAGTTAACCACGAGGTGCAGCGGAACTGATAAAGATGAGAACAGTAATAACAATAGTATCAATAACAACGATTCTGATGATAATAATAAAAATAATAATAATAACAGATTGGATATACGGATACGCGTGAATGATATGCAGTTGATTCTTGGCGAGGTGAGTCTTTTGTGGATTCTAGAGTTGATATCTCGAGCAGTCCAAGTGTCGCTCTCTCCAGATTTCCCGGGTTGGTTGGCACCCATAGAGTCACCGACGGCAAATAGCATCGCTTCTATGGTCTCAGCTACTGCGTGGAATTTCACATGGATTGGGTTTTCCGCAATCGTAGGGGCGTATGAACAGAGAGATCATGACTGTCCTGTTGTCGAGAAGGGAAATACGAAAACAAAGACGCCGACAATGAAGACGCTGGAGCAAGTCAGTTTGGCAATGTTTTTCTACGCGCCAGCCCAGGCATTTGGTGATGCACTTAGTTTGCACGAGAATCTGCTAAACTTGGCAGCAACCCCGCCTCTACTGATTCGCATACCAACAACATTTGCCTTCATATTTGCTTTTAGATTTTATGTATTGTATTTTCGAGGAGAAGTCAACCGAGAAATTGAAGAGTCTGAATTTCAGTTGCTTTACGCGACTCTTTCAGTATCTCTATTGACGACGCTGTGCGGCGCCTTCACGCAAACGGTACATCCACAATTTCATATAGATTTAGCAAGAGAGATCTTCGAAATGGTAGAGTAAAATTAATTGTATTTGTAATATTAAGATTCGAAAGAGGCGGTATGCGTATTATTTTTCGCTTTTGATTTCAACGAAGAAGATTCTCTACTATTAGGCCTTGGTACAGTCGATGGCAAAGCTCTGACGAGAACACCATCTACTTCTTCTTCTTCTTTCGTCTTTATAACCAAATGCCGATCTGTTCCATTACTTTTCCGTTTCTTTTCAGCTTCTTTGTAATCGACGTACTCTTTATACTCTAGCCGCTCTCTAGGAGCTTCTGTTTTGGTTTTTGCCACTTGAACGTTCCAGTCGCGAGAAATCCCCGGTAATCCCCTTTCCGACCAAACACCTCTCAAACGTTCCAATTCTCTCGTTTCCGCGCGCATCTTTTGCAGCATGTCAACGTGTTCTTTGTTGTTTTTGTCTATTCGCTTCTCAAACTCCTCAATCTTGTTTTTCAACTCGTCTCTCTTCCCGTCAATGACGGATGTGCCAAATACTTCTGGACCTCGCGGGACCCCAACGCGGCGATCGTTCTTATCATCATAACCTATCATCCGTAATGAAAATAAAAACGTATTTATTATGCACAGAAAGAGGAAGAGGACAACGAAGAAGAAGGAGGAGGAGAAGATGATGAAGAAGAAGATGATGTAAAACTTTACACGCGAACTGAATTGTGTCCAATTCGTTTGAAAAAAGAGAAGAGAAAATTAAAAGAGCGAAAAACGAGCGTTACTGGTTTTTATATATTTGTAAGAAAGATTCGAAGACAACGGAATAAATAAAACTCGATATCAATCATCGCGATGACGTCCGACTCAGAAAGCGAAAGCGACGACGAAGAATACAACAAAGGGCCCGACATTTTCGAAGCCGCAGCTGACGAAGAAATCAAGGAAGACCACTGGTACTTGAGCTATTCGTAAAGTTTTTTCGTTTTCCCAAAATGCAAGAGCAAGGATCACGCATGCGTTTCGTTCATCAATTATTTTTTACTCAACCAAACTCTCTTTCCCTTTCTTCTCGTTTTTCATCGCGTAGGGAATATCACATGCGCAAGAACATGAACGATGGCGCAGGAGACGCCGTTTATCGCAATTTATCGTATAAACCGGTGTGTAATTGCATGCCCGTATGCAAAGAAGGTTGTATGAATCCGTATTGGATGTGGACCAAGAAACAATAAAATAAACGTTTCGATGAAACGATGGATCGATCGGATTCAGTCGTGAAATGAAAACGAGAGAGAGATATTTTTAACGAAAGTTCGACTTTATTACATCGTAAACTAAAATATACTTGGCCACTTTAGGGATTGACACTAAAAAACCCGGAAAAAACACGTCCTTTCACTCATCTAAACATCGAGCTCAGTGCTATTGCTATATCAGCGCCTACTTGCGCGTTGTTTTTAACCAAAGCTATGTTGGTACTCAAACTTTTTCCTTTTGATAACTCGAAGATGCGCTTGAGTAAGAATGGCGTGACGTCTCGACCAGATATCTTTCTTTTCTTCGCTTCTCGCAACGCCTTTGTCGTGTATCTTTCAATCTCAGCACCAGTTGCTTTTTCGAATTCTTCTGGAACGGGAACAGCAAATAATATCCCGCTGTTCAATCGCATGTTATTGCGTGCATGAATTAGATTCGCCGCTTCCGTCGCGGAGTTTACCAGTGTCGATGGTTTGAATCCCGAATCTCGAGTGAAAAAAGCCGGAAATGCGTCTGTTTTGTACCCGACCGTTGTTACGCCTAGCGTTTCTAAAACTTCTAACGTTTTACCTATATCCAAAATAGATTTGACTCCAGCGCAAATGACGACAGTGTTCTTCGCTCTGGAAAGTTCCGTCAAGTCGCTGGAGATATCAAACGTCGTCTCTGCCTCTCGATGGACGCCTCCAATGCCGCCTGTAACAAAAACTGGAATTTTCAACATGTCGGCCACTAACAACGTCGCCGAGACCGTCGTTGCACCAAGTTTCAGTCGTCTTAACGAAGGTTCCGGGAGAGAAGCATTCGCTAATATTGGCGCGATGTCACGTCTGGAGACCTTAGCGACGAAATCCCTAGCTCCCTCCTTCCCCAAGGTATCGATTTCCCCTTTAGAAAGTCCCACTCTCACATAACCGTCGAAGATTGCAATCGTTGCAGGTACGCACCCTTTTGAAGAGATTATATCTTCAACCTCGAGTGCGCACTTATAGTTCTCTGGATACGACATTCCATGCGAGATTATCGTCGACTCAAGAGCCACGACAGGTTCGTTATTTTGTAATGCATTTTGGACGCGCTCCGATATAATGATGCGCGATGACAAAGGAGAACACGAACTCGAAGAAGCACACAAATGTGAGTTTAGAGATGATATCCGTCGTCGCGATGCTGCTGCTGCTGCTGCTACATCTGCCGCCGTCCCATGAATACGGGGTGGATCGAATGACTTTTGCATCCTTTTTTTTTTTTGGCGTACGCGTAAAAACAAAAATCAAGAAAGAGTTATACCAGATTTTGCGCGAGAAGAGAGAAAATAAAACTACGAAAGAGAGAGGGACAGAGAACGCGATGTTATTATCGCGCGCGGCAGCACTCGGTCAACACCGGGGTCTTCATCAAAACCATCGAGAACGAAGAAAAATCGTGGTGATGACGTTGTTGGTGGTTAATTTTTCTTCTTTCTTCAAAAATGAGCGCGATGAAAAGAAAAAAAGGAAGGAGGAGGAGCGGAAGAGTGATAGGACATCGACGCGTGCATCATCGTCTTCGTCGCCGTCAGCATCAGTAGCATCATCGTCATCATCATTTGAACCTGTGGTAATTGATATTGGCGACGGTACTAACGATAATAACGGTGGTAACGAAGGAGGAGGAGGAGGAGGCAGTTGGTTTGGTGGAAGTGAAGGAAGGAACAATCGAGATAACAACGACGACGACGAGAGCAACAAGTTTAATAGTTTATTCAAGTTTCTTCTCATCGTTTTACTTTTCAGACAAGGCGTGGTATCTGCGCTCGGTAAATTGCACGAGCCAACGTACGTAAATACTAACACCATGGAGGAAAATGATGGCGAACAACAAAAAACGCGAGAGCAAATAGAGAAGAGAAAGACGAGCGACTGCGCGATTGTCATCCCGGCACTGAACGAAGAGGAAAATATAGAGCTTTTGCTCGTGCAAATACAAGCGTTGCGACCACGGCCCTCCGAAGTGGTCGTTGCTGTCGGCGATTCCACGGATAACACCGGCAAAATAGCTGAAAAATACAACGTGAAAGTAGTACGAGGCAAACGAGGTCGATCACGACAGATGAATGCCGGCGTCCACGCTCTCGCAACAAATCCGAAGAACATCATGTTTCTACACGCGGATACGATACCTTTTCCGGACATTTTGAACGTGATTGATGACACGATGAAAGACGCGAAGGCTATTTTGGGAGGATTCGTTTCGCTCATCACGAATGATAAGAAAACGTACTGGGGACTGTCCTATCACAACGTTTTCAAATCAGATTTGTACACGGCTATTTTATACCCCAGAAGATACGTGCTCGGATTGAAACTTCTGTTTGGCGACCAAGGCATATTCTGCAGACTAGAGGATTTCAAAGCCATAAACGGTTACGATGAGACTTTGCCAATCATGGAAGATGCAGATTTATGTGTTCGAATGCAAAAATACGGGTGCACTCAAAAAAATAATACGACGAGCTGTGTGCGTTTAGTGGATAGAGTCATCACAACCAGTGCAAGACGAATTGAGAGTATGGGCGGCAATCTGAAGTCGACATTTGTACATTTCCTCATTGGCGGGGCGTGGGGTATATTCAAAATAAAAGGCGACGGTTTAGTGTGGCTTTATGAAAGGTTCTACGGATGGAATCAAAGAGGCGGAAAAACGAAACAAAAGAAGAGGAGAAAGGACTATTGATGAACGTTCATATGAAAAGTAGTAGGGATAGTGATAGTCATAGGTAATAGTGTAGTATTGTTTTTAGTTCAAAAGCACTTGTACACCATGATAGCAGTAGTGTTTATCTATTTATTCCGCATGGAAGTCGACTTTTCTGAAGTTTCACCGACGACAACTATTATCAAGTCCCCATTGTCTTCATCTGGTTTTAAAGTATCAGTCTTCTCGTCAACTTTTTCGTCTTCTTTCGGAGTGCTCGGTGTATCGTCTTCCTCCTCCTCCTTCAATCGTGAAACCAATTCGACTGGCTTCTCTTGCGCAGGCATTCCTAAAATTTCGCGCATTTCACTTCCAGTCAACGTTTCCTTCTGTAGCAATGCTTCTGCTAACTTGCGTAAATCCTTTTCGTTTTGTTTCAACATCTTCGTCACGCGCATATGAGAATGTTTCAAAGAAGCAATGACTTCCTCGTCTACGGATTCTTCCAGGCGCGTGGATGCCCCTCTAGATTCTTTCCCACGGAGGTTTCCGACGTTTAATACGCCAACTTTGTCGCTCATCCCAACCTCTGAAACCATGTAATGAGCTAGTCTTGTTGCTTGTTGTAAGTCGTTAAGAGCGCCTGTCGTAACCTCATCTTGGCCAAAAATGATTTCTTCTGCAACTCGACCCCCGAAGCAAACATCTAAACGCGCTAAAAGCTGACGTCTAGAGATGGAAGTTTCGTCTTTGTCCGGCAACTGGGTGACCATACCGAGTGCTTGACCTCTTGGCACAATCGTCGCTTTGTGTACCGGCATGGCACCTTTTGTTTTTAAAGCAACCAAAGCATGTCCAGCCTCATGATATGCCGTAAGTCTCCTATTTTCTTCGCTCAATACAGCAGACTTTCTTTCCGTGCCCATCAAAATGCGATCTTTTGCCCATTCCAGAGTTTTCAGCGTGATTGAAGTTTCATCCGTCACTGCTGCTCGTACCGCGGCAATGTTGACGAGGTTGGATAACTCAGCTCCAGATAATCCGGAAGTTCCTCTGGCTAGCGCGTCGACATCGACGTCTTTCGAAATAGGTTTATCGTCTAAGTAATGCTTGAGAATATCTCTGCGTCCTCCGATGTCTGGATTTGGGACGTGCACGGTTTTATCGAACCTCCCCGGTCGTGTGAGCGCCGGATCCAAACTCTCCGGTAAGTTGGTCGCCGCCAGAACGATAATGCCATCGTTTTGCTCAAAACCATCCATTTCGGTAAGGAGCTGATTCAGAGTTTTACGCCCTCCAGACTGCGATTCCCATGACTTTCGCGATGTTCCCACTGCGTCGATTTCATCGATAAACACGATGCACGGAGTTTTCTTCTTGGCGGCGGCGAAAAGTTGTCGCACCCGTTTTGAACCGACGCCAACAAACATCTCTTCAAACTCAGAGCCAGAGCGATAGAAAAATGGAACATCCGCCTCTCCCGCGACTGCTCTGGCTAGCAAAGTCTTACCAGTTCCCGGAGGTCCCGTAAGCAAAATACCCTTTGGCAACTTTCCTCCGAGGCGCGTAAACTTATCCGGATTACGAAGATACTCGACGACTTCTTGCAATTCGCCTTTGCATTCATCGCAACCGCGAACGTCTTTGAATGTCTTTTTGTTCTTCTCGGGCATCGTATCTTTATCGTATTGTTTCGGAGCGAAGGAAGGAGTGCCCGAGTCACTTTCATCGTCATCTTTTTTTACTCCCACGTTGCCTGAACTAGTCGGTGGATGCAATGAAGACGACGAAGACGACGATTTACCCAACGACGACGACGACGACGAAGGCGAGGACGTCACGACGGTGGTAATTTTCATCGAAGCAAAGTAGCGACGAAGGAGATACGAGCCCGTCCATGAAATACACGATACGACGCCGAAAAACATGAACACCTTTCCAAAGAAACCTTTGACTTTCCCGACTTTCGAGATATTGCCGCCTTCAACGACTACGTGAATAGGCGTGCTTGCTCGTCCGAACCGAACGGCTCGCGTCATCTTCAAAGACTTATCCGGATCCGCGCGTTCGCTCAAATCTTTCAAAAGCATCGGAAGTGAGTCCCCTTCAACATCCATCGGTTGATATGTTGTCTCAGTAGAAGATCTCACCAAGTGTGGAGGAGGTTTTGGAATGGTTGAAGACGGCAAATCACTCTTTGCATCGCCTTCTCCATCTTCTGATTTTTTGCCGTCGTCGTTCTCCTCCGTCGTCCTTGACGAAGAAGATGCTCCCTGGTGCTCGAAATATTTGTCCATTCTTTGCGATGCTATCAATGCAGCCATATATGCTGCCACACTTCGCGGTCCACTCGCGTATTTTCTCGATTCGAAACGATCGATAATCTCTTCGACTCGTCCGAAGCGATGCAATTCGAGCATCAACTCGTCTTGCTTTTCGTGGTCTGCAAACTTTTCGTTCGCCTCGTCGTACAGTTTCTCCCATTTTGATTTACGGTCAAGGAAAACTCGCAAATGCGAAATGAATGGTAAATTGAGCGCGAAAGTCTTCGTTTTGACCAAAGCGTCTTTTATTTTCTCGCTCTTGTTCGTGTTCTTGTTATCCATCTTCTTCTTTCCTTCGCCCTCATTTTTTCCCTCTTCTTCGTTCATCGTCGCGGTGCCTTTCGTCGCAGTTTCAAAAGCCGTCGCGGACACTGGAAACGAGGATCCCGCCGCGTTACTAGTAACGGCCCCTTCCTCTCCCTCTACCACTGCTCTCTCATCTTCTTCTTGCTCTTCTTGCCGAACGCCGTTCGTCTCGTCTTCATCTCCGTTCGTGCTGCGTGCAACGACGTCGCCAAAAACTCTTCTTTTTTTGTCTCTTTGTCGTCCACGAAGACGCAATTTTAACGGAGGAATCGAACGCGAAGACGAAGAACATGAAAAGCGCTGGTATCGATACCGCGGAGAAGATAACGTCTTTGTCGATGAAGTCGTTGGCACGAGAGGCGGCCCCACTCTTCCAGAGGCCGCAAACGCGATGTTACTCATCCCTTTTCTTCCTTTCTTTTCTTGTGAAGAAGAATTTTTTTTCTGTTTTTGTGGTCTTCTTTTCCTCGTCTTTTCTCTTCCAACGACATCTCAATCTCCATCTCCAAAAAGCAAAACACAAAAAAAAATGCCACAAGGGAAGGATTTGTCTCTTTGACCAATTGAACCCAATTCCTCTCGACCTCTTCACAAGAATTAGTGTTTTTAGCGTCGCGTTCACACGCGCAAACACAAAGAGAGAACGCGATAAATATATATATTTATTTATTTATATTTATATTTGAACACGACTAATACTAAAATGGCGTCGCCGTTGTCGCACCGCACCGCGGGGTCGACAGAGCGTGATTATGAAGAAGAGAATACGTCTCACGCGTTCGATCGAATTCGACGACACGCTGCTCACGCAAAAGACGCGTCCGAGAAGGGCACGAAAAATGTCTCTCCAGAGTCACCGCTGACGTTACAATCGTTCCGAGGCGATACTAACGACGGCACGCGTCCCCAGATAGACCCCGTGGAGGAAGATTACGAGCGCGCTAAATACGACGAAGAGGTTATTAAGGAGCGCATTAGAGACCGAGAGTCGTACGAGAAAACGGGCAAAATAAAAAGCATTGGGACTCCGAAAAAGTCCTCGCTGTATAGTCACGCCACGGCGACGCAAAGGGGAGGAGGAAAAGGAGAAGGAGGAGGACAAGGAGTAAACGGAAGCAAGATGACGCAAGAAGAGCTCGAAAAGCTGACGTTAGAAGATTTAGCCATCGATTCAGATCCGGAAGACGACGTGGAAAATAATACACGCGGCAGTAGCAGCAGATACAGAGGAGGAAGTGGAAGAAACGCGAGTGAACTCGATATCTCTTCAGTGCTATCGGACGATAGGCAAAGTCGAGGCACGAGTAGACGCACTGGGACGAATTCAAGACGTACCGATGGACGATCTGTCGGCGCTTCATCAACGTCGAAGAAGCACAACGCGAGAAAGGCGTTTCAACTCGCTCAAAAAGAAGCGTTAGCGATCGAGTCGGAACTGAAGAAAGAAGAGGACGAAAGAATAGCCGAACTCTCGAAAAGTACGGCAGAGGAAGACTACAAACTTTTACAAGCAGCAAAAGAACGAAAGAAAGAAGCTTTAATTGCTCGAGAAAATAGAAAACATCGCGAACGGTGGGGCCTGTCGGAAGATACTCCAGTGACGACGACATCTTCGAGGAACGGCGACTTTGCATATAACGAACAAAGTTTGGAACCAGAATTTGAACTCGCGTCAGATAATCCGTTCGATATCTCTGGCGGTATGATTGATAGAATTTTAGCACAAAATAATGTGACGCCTACGGCAAGCACGCCTCCAACGCGTCGCATTCAACGACCAACTACGACGGCGGCTAACGAAGGGACCGTTGTAGAAGAAGAAAAAGATTGGTTCATGCAGTTGCAAGAGTCGCTGTTTGGATGCTGCATAGCGGGTGGGCAAGGATCAGGGCGAGAAGGGAAAACCCCGGAGCAGAAAGCGGCAAAGAAAGCAGCAGCATTGGCAGCTCAGAAAAAGAATGATAAAAACGTCGTG
>VIAV01000005.1:0-75225 GCA_009618065.1 Bathycoccus sp. SAG4 | reverse complement strand
AAAAATAAGAAGTATAACCGATAACGCTTCATTTCGCCTTTTCCACAAAAAAAAAATGAAGAAAGCATTTTGATTCCAGACGTGTCTCACACAACAATATCAATATGGTGGAAATGTCTTCTCATCGAAAGAAAAACGATCGATATCTGGAAGTCGATTCCAATCGAGACTTGATGGGCATAGTGAGGGGTAAATGCAACCGATGCAATCAATGTCCAGAGTACCTTTCAAACGTGAAGTTGTATTCGAAAAAACAAACCGACTCATTAACACCACATCCATCAAACGATGTTGCAATCATGAATTGCGCTATATGCGGGTGCCCGAGTCACTATCACGAAGTAGATACTTATGGAAACCATTTGGAAAGAGGGACGGATTATTTTTATAGACGTGACTTTGATTTGGCGATCAAAGAATATTCTCTAGCCTCAAACTCGCCTAATTCTGCACTCCGAGTGAAAGCTTATTCAAACAGAGCGGCAATAAACTTAAAATTGGAGAATTTCAGCGCAGCACTATCTGATTGCGACCAAGCGTTACGAATAGACCCAGCAAATGTAAAAGTACTGAATAGAAAAGCACACGCGCTGTGCGCTTTGAGAAGGAAGGAGGATGGGATTAAAATATACAGACTTATTCTCAATAAACTCGATGCCGATAACGACGTCGCGCGTGAGGCTTTAAAAAACTTGAATATGCCTGAACAAGCAGAGAACAAGGTAGAGTCAAAGGAAACAGAGAGGTATGTCGCAACACCAGTACCAAGACCACAACCAATAAAAGCACCGGTAAAAATAAAGTTTAAAGACGCGTGGACGCAAACGCAAAAAACGGATGAACATAAAACTATTGGAATAAAGGAAGGGAAAGATGCGTGGACACAAACGTACATGCATACAAAATCGAACGAAGAACAAAGAAACGAAGACGTTGTAAAACAATCCATTGACTTTTTCGATGCGTTTCAATTCGAACAACTCGAAGAACAAGGAACAGAGAAAGAAGCGAGAAACAGAACGTGGGCCTTCAACTACAGCGACGACGATGACGTCGAAAATGAAAACGATGACGAAGGCAGCGGTGACGACGTTTCTAGCGACGATGCTACATTCATAAATGATCAATGTGATTTAGAGAGCGAAAGTTGGGCTATGAAGTGGGAGGAAGAGCAGAATGCACGAAAAACTGAGCGCGTAAAACCAGACATTCGGTCAAAAGGAAAAAATACACCCGATGATACCATTCCTAATTTCGCGAAAATATCGTTCGAGGAATTAATACAAGTGACCGCGGCGCCGATTTCTGTTTTAGGCGACGAAGACATAAACGGTGAGAAACGCGGCAAATGTCTCAATTGCAAGACATGCCCGCACTTTAAACGTGTTTCCAAAAGCACAAGTCTTTTATCGAAAGTTTCTGTGAACAAGGCGAGCTACGATATTTTTCTTGGAAAGCTTCTCTCTGCCAAGGACGGAGAGTGTTGTGCAAATTGCTCTTGTTCATATGAAGATCATGAAGACAAAGGTACGTTTAATCGGAGAGTTGCGCGTGAGAAAGCGAGTTTCGAGAGAGAGAATAAAGAACTTCGATTGAAGAAGAAGAAACGGTTAGAAATCATCCAAAGCGCAAAAAATCGCATGCGGGAAGCAAAGGAGAATAATATAACGTTAGAAAAAAGTCATATCTGTCTTCTTACCGGCATGAGGCGAAAACATTGCAACGAATGCGGGAAGTGTCAAGGATACTGTACGTTTAGCAACCCTTCATTTTTTACTGTTGATACTGAAATGCTATATTGCCATTTGTGTGGTTGTGAAGCAACTGCACACGAAGTCGATTGGGAGGCAGAAAAAGAAGAAAAGAGTAAACAAGAAAGAGAAAATAAATGGCGTTGGGAGCAATACGAAAGACAACAAAAACAAAAACAAACTTATCTTAGCGAAGAAGAAGACGATGCTCTGTTGAACACTCTCGAGCTGAGCAGACAAGAATTTCGAGGTAACATGGACGTGCTCAAGAAGCAATATAAGCGCAAAGCTCTCGCATGTCATCCGGACAAGAATACAAACGATCGTCGTGCTGGAGAAAAATTCGTTGCGTTGACAAAGGCGTACCGAAAACTGCTCGAAAAATATAGCCCCCAATAAGTTGATTTATTGAGAAAAGTAATGCTACAAAACTACTACATCCATGTTATACACCTACACGCTCTTTTTTTTGTTGCTAAAAAAAAGTTCACTCTCAATTACTACACGAAGGACTTGCCGTGATTGGATTGAAAATTCCAGCTGTCGAGGATCCCGAAGACGAACTAGACAAGCTCATCGGGTCACTTTTTATGTGGTCTCCAATAGTTTCAATTATATTCGTCAAAGAGATCAAACCGTCTAGAAAATTTCTATCCACCTCTCTAGATTCATTCTTCACAGCGTTGCAAAAATCAACGACAACCACGCGCACGTCGCTGTGAAGATCCGAGCTATCGTAACATAAAAGAATCGAAGATCCCAAAAAGTACACCGGGAACGGGTTTGTTTCTAGACTTTTCCTGATATCCTTCAACTTTTGAACGACATTTGCAATTCTCTCGCTATCCTGACCGAAAAACACGTCAAGACCACTCATAGTCGTCTCCAAGTTCAGCGCTTTTGCCCATTTTCTATTCCAATACCGTTCCGTTTTGCTTTCTTCCTCGTAAGTTAGCATGCCACAAACGCGAAAGCCTATCGAAGATGAAGTTGTTTCTAAGTCACCTCGGTGCCGTTTCTCTCTATATTCTGCATCGTGCGATGGATGCCACGTCCGTTCTCCAATTTTTATATCCACTACGTTTGCTTGCTTCATTTCTGCAGTCACGTCGCGTAATTTCAAGAATGGCATTGGTTTCGCCGCGTCATGAGACTCGTATAGTTCCGTTCTCGAAACAAACGTAGCTAAAAATGGTGAAAACTCTGGGACTCTTTCTTGCTCCGCTACTCTCCAGTTTTCGTAAAACTGTAACTCAGTCATTCCTTTTCGAGTATCGTCCGTAGGTTTATAAAAGTGTCCAAACGCATCGACACGACCGGTCCGAGCGTGCTTGTGCGAATTCCCAGCAACCTGTCTCGAGGCTTTCGGGTACACTATTCTCTTATTATTATTCACGCTATCTCCTTCTTCTTTTTCTTCATTCGTTAAGAGTATCGTCGTTGTTGTAGCTGTAGCTGTTGCTGTTTTTGTTGTTATGGTTTTTGTGGTAGTAGAGGTGGTAGTTTTTTCTAGTTGCAGGTGTTGTTCGATTTCCATTTTCCCGACGTGAACTTCAGATGAGTGTTGCGCGGCGGCGGAGACACTAACCTCGAACGCCGTGGTCGTTGCTGCTTCCATCGATGCGTTGATATTTCTTCTTCTTCTTCTTCTTTCGCGTGTGTACAAGTAAAGCGGAAGAAGAGTGCATCGAGAAAAATTTGATCCAACCCTCTTGTTCAAAGCAGCAAATAATTCATAAAATCAAGCCCTTTGTCCTCTCCCCCCCAAAAATAAAATAATACAACGCGTCTCTCGGAAAGACTCGACTATACCACAAACAAACAACAAACTTGGATAAAAATGAGAGCAATACTCTTCTCACCTGCTCATATACGAATGCATGTCATAAATAGCACATAGCCATCTTTCTAGAAAGGCAAGAAAATGAACCATCGCCTCCGTTATAAAGTTCTCTCCGACGAGGACGTTCATTTTTTCGTACGCGCGATTGGTGCAGAAAACGTCGCACAAACCGTTGTAAAGAAGGAAAAAAAGAAGAAGAAGAAGAATGAGGAGGAGACTTATACACCCGATGATAATAATGATGATGGTAATGGCGAGGACGAAATAATATTGAAAGATATGAACGCGGATTGGCAGAAAAAGTATTTCGGTAAGTCAAAGTGTGCGCTGTTTCCGCGCACGAGCGAAGAGGTTTCTACAATTTTACGATATTGTCACGAGAACCACATCGCCGTGTGCCCACAAGGAGGCAACACTGGTTTAGTTGGAGGAGCCGTGCCTGTTTTCGATGAAGTTATACTTTCGTTAAAACGTATGAATTCGGTTTTGAGTATCGATGATGTCACTGGGGTGTGCGTGTGCGAAGCTGGTGTCGTTTTAGAAGAACTAGACGATGCTTTGATGCGACGAGGTATGTGCATGCCCTTAGACTTGGGCGCAAAAGGTAAATGTCAAATCGGAGGCAATGTATCAACAAATGCCGGCGGTCTGCGTCTGATCAAGTACGGCTCTTTGCGAGGAACTGTTTTAGGCTTAGAAGTCGTCCTCGCGGATGGTACGGTGTTGAGTTCGTTACTGAGGGAGAATAGAAAAGATAATACGGGGTATGACTTGAAGCAGTTGTTTATCGGCGCGGAAGGGACACTTGGAGTAGTTACGAAAATTGCCATCATAGCGCCACGAGCGCCAGAGGCGCGAATCGTTACCATATTCGCTTGTAATACGTTTCAAAATGTTGTAGAACTAATGGTTGAGATGAAAAGGAGATTGGCGGAGAATTTATCAGCCGTTGAATTTTTCGATCGTGAAAGCCTCAAACTCACCGTCGAAACGTTACCTGGGGCGAAGGATCCATTCCCCTACGACGACGATGCGGGTTGTAATGAGGACATTTTGAGAACAAAAATACAATTCTACGTTGCAATGGAAACGACAGTAAACGAAAAGGCGATGGAGAGTAGACTGAGAGCGAATTTGCTAAATTTTGCGCGCTCAGTTGTCATCGGTGATACAAGTCATGGAAGGAGGAGTAGGGGAAATTTTGTACGCATTCTTCCGAAATTCCGCAACGACGACGTGAGAAAGAGGGGAAAAAAAATAGCGCAACGGTTTATGATATCCGTAAACAATAAGCATGCGAATGAGCTCTGGAATTTGCGCGAACGTATACCTGTGGCTTTGAAATACGCCGGTGCCGTGTATAAGTACGACGTTTCGTTACCAACAATTAAAATGTATGAGCTCGTGGAGAGAATGAGAGAACGCTTCGCTGTGAGAGGCATGGATGAAGAAGTCAAAGTTCTGGGATATGGTCATCTCGGTGATGGAAATTTACATCTCAACATATCTCGAAAAAAAGGTCCGTGTAAAGACACGCTAGCAGTGATCGAACCATTCGTCTACGACTATGTCACTGAGCATAAAGGAAGCGTTTCGGCTGAACACGGATTAGGGGCGATGAAGGTCCAAGAGCTTTGGCGAGGGAAAGATGCAGAAGAAGTTCGGCTCATGCAAAGAGTAAAGAACATGTTCGATCCGCGCGGTATTTTGAATCCGCATAAAATGATTCCATCTTCTCCTTCTCTGACTCCTTCAAAACTTTAGAAATATTTGAAAACATCGAATGTAACACGCGCATCCGTTTCGTTCGTTTTAACATCCTTTTCTTCAATTCTTTGTCGTTTTTACCTACAGTACTTTTGAATTTTGCCTTTTGAGAAAGAAGAAAGAAAAAAGAAGAAAAAAGCGGTTGCCTTTTCCAGAAATCGCACGCAGAGACATCACACAACATGGACGATCTCGTTGATTTGTTAGACTCTGATGATGACATCACTCCGAAATCGAACGAGAGTTCAGTATGCGTGCAGCAGAGGAACGAGAAGATGTTCGACAAGCAAAACGAAGCGGAAGAAGAAAAGGAGAATAGCAAGCGTGCAGAAATCCTGATGAAGAAAAAAAATTCTTCTTCCTCGCTATCGAAAGTCATGGAAGAAGAAGAAGGAGAAGGAGAAGATAAAGAAAGTGACATTAATGCGAACGTTGATGACGAAGAGACTGTTTCGATGTTGAAAAGAGGCACATTGGTTGCCGATCCTCTCGACCCGAAAAATTGGGAAGCGTATTCTCCCAAATCTTCGGATGAAGGCGAGCGTAGAGATGCGTTTACATCTTTGAACGCGGACGACGAGTACTTTAGAAGGACGGGCGGGACCAAACCTCTGCCTCCACCGAAAGAAACTACGAGAGTTGTGGAAAATACCAGATTAGGTAAGGCAACACTGAAGCAAGAAGTTCTAGATAGCAGCAATTTTAGTAATAGTGAGAAGCATTCGGTGGCTACCACGGTGGTGGAGACGATTTCACAGCGCACAATTCGGTATCCAGAACAGGATATGATTGCTGCGCAAATGAACATTCCCAACCCGGGAGTTTCTTCGCCGCCTAGACCGTCGAGTTTAGAGAAGGGATGCATGAAGCCCACGACTTCATTTATGAAACTCAGCATAGAAGAAAATCCAACGCCTCAGACGATTCCTCCACCAATTTATGGTGACCAAGGCAATATAGGCGAAAAGCATGTCCTTGTCATGGTTGGCTTACCAGCGAGAGGTAAAACGCACATGGCGAAACGTTTGTGTCAGTATCTTCGATTCTTTCACGGCGCGAATACGAAAGTGTTCAACGTGGGGGAGTACAGACGCAAAGTATACGGCGCTGGGAAAATGACACACGTTCTTTTCGATTCTCAGCACGAGAAAGAGCGCGAGGTCTTAGCACGAGCGGCGATGAAGGATATGATTGATTTTCTCTTCCAAGAAGATTCAGTGTCGTATTTAGAGCAGCGAGGAGTAGATTCAGGGAGGGTAGCTATTTTCGACGCCACGAATTCGACGAAAGCGAGAAGGCAATGGCTTGTCGATCAAATGGGCCCTCTTCCAGTAAAATTACTTTTCGTCGAGAGCATCTGTAACGACGATGACATCATCACGAACAATATCTGGGAGGCGAAAGTGACCAACGCGGATTATGCAACAAATAAAGATAAGCAGACCGTGTTTAATGATTTCCGACAACGAATTCGTGAATATGAGCGAAGGTACGAAACAATGGACGAAGATAATTTGAGTTTTATTAAACTGATTGATTGCGGAAAGCGCGTGGAAATCAATAGAATACACGGATATTTGCTCGGGCGAATTGTGCAGTTTCTCTCCAATCTCCATGCACACACGACTTCGATTTACTTAACGCGCCATGGCCAATCCGAGTATAACGCGAGTGGTAAAATAGGCGGTGATTCGTGCCTCACAGCCATGGGCGAAGCGTATGCCAAACGTCTTGGTGATTACGCGAATGAAGTGATTGGACGGGATCCCGAAACTAATAAACCCCAGCCGGTCCGTTTATGGACTTCAGCTTTGCAACGTACGCAATTGACCGCTCGTCACATCCCACACCCGAAAATTCTCACGAGCGATGGGAAGATATGGACACAAATGGCGCCACGGGTTCTTCGAAACCTTGACGAAATATATGCCGGTATTTGTGACGGCATGACGTATGAAGAAATCAAAGAAGCATATCCGGAAGAATATTTATTGCGACAAGAGAATAAACTTGGCTACCGATATCCGAGAGGCGAGTCGTATCTCGACGTTATATCTCGACTCGATCCACTCATTCAAGAGTTGGAATCGTATCGGGAGCCAGTTGTGATAGTAGGGCATCAGGGTGTGTTGCGGTTAATATATGCGTATTTTGTTGGCATGGACAGAACATCGGCGTCGCAGGGAGTTATTCCACTGAATACGATAATTAAGCTCACACCTCGAACGCACGATTGCATTGAGGAGAGAATCTGTTTGTATAATCCAGCAGATGATAAGGATTTGGTTCCCTCCGATAATGAAACATCGTTGTCGTATGCAAGTATTGCAGATCCACCGTCGTATTAGACCGATATCATATTGATGTATATTACAAGCTAGCAATCGGTAATCCTGTCATAAACGACGAACAACCACAACTCCGCTTTTCCATTTTCCCGGAGATTTCGACGCTATATCTACGCCGCGGTTTATTCTGATTCATCAAGTTTGATTATTTTTTTTTCCAAGATTTGCCAAGATTTGTAAGATTTCAAGATTTTTTTCCTCACTACAACTATAAAAAACGCACTCTTTGTAAACTAGATACAAGGAAATATCAAATCAAATTTTCCATGGCGCGACGATAGACGCACGGCGTGAGGCTGGTGCGCGGAAATCTTCTTCTCTTAGTGGTCTTCTCGCGTGTTACTTACGCTTCTATACCGAAAGGACGCTATACATCAAGTCACAAAATGCAAAAAAAGACACCACCAATAACGGAAATTCCGACTATGCCTCAGCTTTGGAAACACGCTGCCCAGTACTATAAATATCAAACATATGTGATAACATCATTTGTCGGAGTTGGATTTCTCACATATATGGGTTCGTCTCTACTTTCTTCTTCTTCTTCTTCTTCTTCTTCTTCTTCTTCTTCTTCCTCCTCCTCCTGCTCCTCAACGAAAGAGAGAATGAAAAAGTAGTTTAAAACACAATTCGTGGTAGTGGAAAAGTTGTACCACGTATGGTACCATGGTACAATCCAATCCATATTAATAACAGCAATCTAAATATAAATGAAATACGCTTACAAAGTGACTAGCTATTGCGGTTCCTCTTATTCGAGAGCGCTTTCGAAGACGTAGAGATGGAAGACATCATGTCCAACCCCAAACGACCGACGTTGACGTTTCCTTGCACTCGTCTTTCTTCTACTGCCTTTTTTTTCTTTGCAATCTTTCGAGCAAACCTCAAGCCGGTGGCTTCAGATTCGGCTAACTTAAACGAACACCTGCGGCAATACCGAGCGTCAACTTCGTGCATTTTTAATCCACACGAGTCGCACGCGCGATCGTCGAATGTTTTTGCGCCGCTTGTGGTGGGATCTTCATCCATAGATTTCAAAATAAAAACTTCGCCAGTATTCGAGATAATTTCTTGGTCTTCGTCTTCTTCGTCTTCCATCATCTCCAAAAGCATTTCGCCCCCCGAAATAGTTGCTAACTTTGCTAATTGACCTGGAATAACTAAAAGGGCGACAAAAATGGAAACGACAGTGGCAACTCTCCCGCCCGGGGTAACTACTTCAAAAGGCTGACCAATACCCGTGAGTGTAAGTACGGCCCAATATAAAGTATCGTTGAGATTCTTTACCGCCGGATTAATGCCGAACTCAAGATCGTATATCACGCCTGCGGCAATGACAAAGATGCAAATGAACTCAGAAGCGACACCAATGAGCTGCACGGTCATCGAATCAGACTTAAACAAACCAAACAACACCGAGTCTGGTGCGCGCTCGAGAAAGCGAAGAAGACGGACGATCCGGAGCAGGCGAAGAAACCGAGGAATTGGTGACATTCTGTCGACTAGACCGAAAACTGCCAATACTGGGGGGATTGTAGCCGCCGTATCTAAAACTGTGAAAGGGTTCGTCCAAAAGGAAAACTTGAATTCCGCGACCCACGCTCGGAGCATGAGTTCGAAGAAAAACAGTGCGTTGTAGGCATTTTCGATTTCGCGAATGTTGTCCATAGAAACTAATCCAGAGTACCACGGAATATCGTCTCGATACAAAACGTCCCATCCACCAAAGGTACCAATATTGTAAGTTTCAAGAATGAAAGTGCCAAAAACAATTCCTGACGAAATGACCGCCCACCAACCGGAAGAGTCTAAATCAGAAAAAGCAAGCGCCATGCGTTGGCGCGCAGTGAGTTTCCTCAATCCTGGTTTGAAAAATTTCAACCCTTTAGTCGGCTTTCCTCGGCGAACGAGCCCTTCCGTCCGGTTTCCTCCCACGGCAGAGAATTCACCCTTGTCAATCTCTTCGTCTTTTTCGAAATACGAACCAGAAACGAGTGATTTGATAAATTCGATGGTCGTTTCATTCATATTTTTATTTTTATCGCTGGCACCTTCTTCTTTTTGTTGTTGTTGTTGTTGTTGTTTTCGGAATCCATGCAAACGAAATGGCTTCTCTGTTTTTTTGTTTCTCTTTCCTCCTCCTCCTCCTCCTAACGAGAAAAATAATCTGACTACACCTCTCCGTTGTGAATTTCTCAAACCCACGGCTGGAGCATACTTGTGAGCATTATTCATTATCCGCGTCTTTCGTACGCGCATCGAGTTCATGTGCGTGCTCTTAAACGAAGTAGTGCAGGATGAAGACATGGCCTTTCCCTCTCTCTCTTTGTCTCGGTCGTTCACACAGTGCAATTGGGGACGACGTCGTCGTTTCGCGCTCTACTTTACTATTATTTTCGCCTCTGATCTCTGCGCATCCAAATGAAGTCGGGGAGGAAGGAGGAATAACGCAGTAGAAACACCGCGAATGCCACAGGGAATGTGGCTCCCTGAGTTTACACCACGCACGACAAAATTTTTTAGTTACAAGACGGATTTCTGTGCGTGGATAATGACGTGTTCTTTTCGTCGTGTTCGTTACTTAGAAATTTTCTTGGGAAAAGGAAGAAAAAGACAACAATTTTTCTTTCGTTGGTAATAATAGTTGGTAGTATGTATAAAATTAATTGCATGCAAAAGCGAGTCAATCTCGCTACGCAAAACGCGCAAAACTCTTTGATTAAGATCCACACATCAAGCACTCATCCTTATTTTCGAGCGAGCACTTGAGCTTAGCCGCCATGTGAGCTTCCTTCTCTGCTTCACTCATCTCCGAAACTTCCTTCTTCGTCGAGACAGACGATTTCGGCCCGCCGTTGGACGGCTTCAAGACATTTTCCTTCTCCACCTTTTTCGCAGCTTTCGTCGGGTCAACAGTAAACTTGATGGCATCCGCAGCAGCTCTGGATCGGAGGTAGTACATACCAGTCTTCAATCCGGATTTCCACGCGTGGAAGTGTAAGGAAGTCAACTTACCGGAGTTGGCATCAGACATGTGGACGTTGAAGGACTGCGACTGGTCGATAAATGCGCCTCTGTCGGCAGCCATGTCCACCAAGACACGTTGCTTTATTTCCCAAACAGTTTTGTAAATAGCTTTCAAATTATCCGGGATGTCGATGTTCATAACAGAGCCGTTGTCAGCGATCAAATTGTTCTTCAGCGATGGATCCCACAAGCCCAACTCGGTCAAATCCGACAACAAATGTTGGTTGACGACGGTGAATTCACCAGACAACACCCTTCTCGCATAAATGTTCGAAGTATACGGTTCGAAGCACTCGTTGTTACCCAAAATTTGAGACGTTGACGCGGTTGGCATCGGTGCAACTAAGAGAGAGTTGCGAACGCCGTGTTTGGCGATGGATTCTCTCAACTCACTCCAGCCGTGTCTTTTGCCGCCCGGCATTTCGGTGAGGCCCCACATGTCCGGTTGCAACACACCCTTGGAAACTGGGGAACCTTCGTAGGATTCGTACGTGCCCTCTTCTTTCGCAAGTTCGTTCGATTCTTGCAACGCTGCGAAGTAAATCGTCTCAAAGATTTCGGCATTCAATTTTTGTGCCTCAGCAGAGTCAAACGGTAAGCCGAGCAAGATGAAGACGTCAGCTAAACCTTGAACACCTAATCCAATCGGCCTGTGCTTCAAATTCGATCTCTTCGCAGTTTCGACCGGATAATAGTTCACATCGATAATGCGATTCAAGTTGCGAGTCACTTTTCTCGTGATTTCAGCCAACTTTGCGTGATCAAAGTAACGGTCGCTCGCTCTGAGAGAGCCCAATAATTTCTTTGATTCCGTCTTGCCCGTCGGCGAGCTATCGTTCTTTTCGATGACAAATCGTGGCAAAGCGATGGATGCCAAGTTGCAAACGGCGGTTTCTTCTGGTGAAGTGTATTCGACGATCTCTGTACACAAGTTGGACGATTTGATCGTGCCTAAATTTTGTTGGTTTGACTTGCGGTTGCACGCATCCTTAAACAACATGTATGGGTTGCCAGTTTCCACTTGCGCTTCGAGAATAGCAAACCAAAGCTGCTGGGCATTAATTGTCTTCTTGCCCTTGTTTTCTCTTTCGTACTTGGTGTACAGAGCTTCGAATTCTTCACCCCAGCATTCGGACAAACCCGGGCACTCGTTCGGGCACATCAGTGTCCACTTGCCGTTTTCTTCGACTCTTTTCATGAACAAATCGTTCGTCCACAAGCCGTAAAACAAGTCACGAGCTCTAGCTTCTTCCTTGCCGTGGTTCTTTCTCAAATCGAGCCAGTCGAAGATGTCCGAGTGCCATGGTTCGAGATAGATGGCAAAAGCGCCCTTGCGCTTACCGCCGCCTTGGTCCACATACCTCGCTGTGTCGTTGAACACCCGAAGCATCGGAATAATACCGTTCGAAGTACCGTTTGTGCCTCTGATATACGAAGACGTGGCACGGATGTCGTGAATGGACAAACCGATACCACCGGCGGACTTGGAAATGCACGCGCACTCCTTCAACGTGTCGTAGATACCTTCAATGGAGTCTTCCTTCATGCAAATCAAAAAGCACGAGGAGAGCTGCGGTCGAGGTGTACCAGCGTTGAACAAGGTTGGCGACGCATGCGTCATCCAACGCTCAGACAACATGTGGTAGGTTTCAATAGCCTTTTCGATATCCTTCTTGTGGATACCGATGGATACTCTCATCAACATGTGCTGTGGACGCTCGACAACCTTACCGTCTATGCGCAACAAGTATGAGCGTTCCAAAGTTTTGAAACCAAAGTAGTCATAATCAAAGTCACGGTCGTAGACAATTTCGGCATCAAATCTTTCCGCATTCTCCGTAATGATTTCATACACATCCTCGGCGAGTAACGGAGACCATTTGCCGTTTCTGTGATTCGTATGTTCGTACATCTTTTTCATCGTCTTGGAAAAAGATTTGTCCGTCGTCTTGTGCAAGTTTGAAACGGCGATACGCGCGGCAAGTTGCGCATAGTCCGGATGCTTGGAAGTCATGGCCGCTGCGGTTTCAGCCGCAAGCTCATCCAATTCAGCAGTCGTTACGCCCGGGTAAACGCCTTGACACACTTTCTGGGCTACAAGAACGCTGTTTATTTGCAAATAAAAGAGAAAAGAAATTGGTCAGTAACTACTCTCATTTTCAAAAATTCTTCGCGTGAAGTCGAAGAAAACACGTTGAAGAAGACGAGCTGTTTGCCCGTTGGGATTTTTGAAAAATGAAGATTTCGTATTCGTCGCTCGCGTGCAATCGCGCGAGTGGGAAACATCCATGGAAAACGAACGAATCAACTGTAAACATATTTTCGAACGTGTCTCAAGAAGATGCGCGGATATAAAACGTCCCGTCGACGCTCTGCGCGTGGAAATCTAGCGGTTGGATTCAAAAATAAAAAAAGAGCCGTACGCCTCTTCGTGCTTTCGAGTTTGTATCGTCTACTGATACGTCGAGGCGGAAGGAAAGCCGGTAGAAACGAACGCGAGACGTCAACGACGAATGATAACAAAGTGTTTCGAAAGAAGGGAAAGCGCCTGCACACGTTCAATGCTTGCGTAGTACCCTCAATCTCAGACGTCGTCATCCCTCAGTGTTTGAATAAGGGAAAAGAGCAAAACAACCAAAGAGAAGATGTGTGTTTACCTATCGCAATGTTCCGGGTGTAATCCATACGAAAGCTTCTTAATTCTCGCAGTGATCTTATCGAATGCCACTTCAACGCGTCGACCATCCCTCTTAATCACGTGCATGTTTTCTATCCTATGTTTTGGTCACCGAAATAATGAAGAAGAGCTTCTCTATTTCTTCTTCTTCTTCTTTTTCTTTTTCTTCTTCTTCTTCTTCTTGTTCTTCTCTTGTTTTTCAAGGGAGATTTTTTGAAATTTTCTCCGCACCTCTTCTTCGTTCTTCTCAAAAATTCTCTTCCGGCGTCCGGAAAAAATTCAATTTCTCTTTCTCTTTCTCTCTTTCTCTCATTCGCCGTCAAATAAATTAATACCACCACCAATATACCATCACCACCAACTGGAAAAAAATATGGTCGCCCCGTCGTACAACAAGAAGAAGAGCACGTTGGTGAAGATAACGAAAGGAAACGCGCTGTCCAAGAAGAAGAAAATAGCGTTGAAAAAGAAACACGATAAAAACAAAACGATGCAGTCTGGTAAAATGAGATCTGGAAAGGCGAAGAGAAAAGCTTTGAGGAACAGTCGAAGAGCAGAGCAGAATAAGATCGACGAAGCCATCAGAAAGAGTAAAGAAGATGGCGACATGAACGAGAAGGATGTAGAGATGAAAGATTTCGATTAGTATAGTTTTATTCTTATTATTTATTAGCGGTTTTTGTAGTTGTAGTATTATTCTCTCTTCTTCTCAGACTCCAAGTTTGCTTCTTGGGTCATGAGCTTGAAAACTCTTTCGGCAAACTCAACCGGTTGGTCGATGGAGAAACCACTCGTTAACAGGGCGGTATCGAAAAGTAACTTGCACATCTCCTTCGTTTCCTCAGCGTCTGGCGCGCTTTCAACTTTCGTCTTCAACTGTTTAATCACCGGTGAAAACGGGTTGATTTCTAGCGTTTTCTTGCCCTTCATGTAGTCTTGCGCCCTCGCGTCACCCATGGCTTGAGCCTTCATGATTCTCTCCATGTTCGCCGACCAACCGAATTTGGATGTAACGAGAATGCATGGCGTCTCTGTCAACCTTGAAGAGACTTCCACTTTTTCAACTTCACCGGCCAACTCCTTCTTCAACCATTCGGTGACTGTTTTGAACTCATCTGCGATTTGTTCGTTCTTCTTTTTTTGCTCGTCGTCGTCTTCGCCCAAATCCAGGTCTTCTTTGGAGATATCCTTGATTTCCTTTTCTTCGAAAGTTGCCAAGTTTGCCATGGACACTTCATCGATAGGATCCGTGCAATATAAAACTTCATATCCCAACTTGTTCAACTTTTCCATAAACGGGGAGTTTTCGCATTGCTTTCTCGTATCACCGGCGACGAAATATATAGCTTTTTGTGCTTCCGGCATATCTGCGATGTACTCAGATAAAGAGCGGTTGCTTTCCTGATCGTTGGTAGATTTGCTAGTCGTAAAACGAAGTAAACTGGCGAGTTCTTTTCTGTTGGCGACGTCTTCGATGACTCCCAATTTGAGCTGTCTCCCGAAGTTTTCCCAAAACGTTTTGTAATCCTCGTTTTCCCGTTTGGAAATTTCCTTGAGCATCGCCAAAGTTTTAGAAATTAAGCGTCGCCGGATGACGCGAACGACTTTCGACTCTTGCAAGATTTCTCTCGAAACGTTCAAGGGTAAGTCGTTGGAATCAACGATACCTCGGACAAACGTCATGTATCGTGGCAACAACGATTCGTCAAATTCGTCCGAGATGAACACTTTTCGAACAAAAAGCTTGATCGATTTTGATTTTTGCATCATATCCTGTTGCTCAAAAGGTGCCATACCTGGAACATACAAAATTGACTTAAATTCCATCTCACCCTCGACTTTGAAATGTGATACTGCCAACGGATCTAAAAATTCTTTAAACGTTGTCTTGAAAAATTCGTTGTATTGATCATCTGAAACGTCTTTCGGCGCTAACGTCCAAATAGGTTTGTCATTGTTTTGCCTCTCCCAATCTTGCTCGTCGTACATCTCTTCCTTCATCACCTTTTCTGGTTCTGGCTCCGTAAACTCCTCTCCTTTAGCTTCAGCTTCTATTTTTTTCTTTTCCCATTCTTCTTTCTTTGCCTTGGTTGCCTCAACATCTTCGACTTGCATCGATTTTTGAATCGTCGAGAAGACTTCAATTGGAAATGTGATGAACTCAGAGTACGTTTTCACGAGGGATGAGAGCTTTTTATCCGTGGCGTACTCCTCGCACTCATCTTTCAAGTTCAACGTGATTCTTGTACCCCGCACTAAATCCTTCGCTTCGCTTTCGGATGCTTCGCGAATGGTGTACGAGGTTGAGTCGATTTTAGATTCCCATGTCCATGCTTTCCCGTCGTCGTTTGACTTAGATGTCACTCTCACGGTATCTGCGACTAAAAATGACGAGTAAAAACCAACTCCAAACTTACCAATCAAGTTTTCTCCACTCGCGGCTTCGTTTTGTTGCTTCAACATTTCCATCACTTTAGACGTCCCTGAGTTTGCAATCGTACCCAAATTGGTGACCAACTCATCCTTGGACATACCAATACCATTATCCTCAATCGTGAGCGTTTTGTCGCTCTCTTGACCTCGAACTTTGATGGACAAATCAGCGATAGACTGTCCGTTCAAAATTTCAGGTTCTTGCACGGAACGGAATCGAAGTTTATCGCACGCATCCGAAGCATTGGAAATCAATTCGCGAAGGAAGACGTCTTTGTTGGAGTATAGAGAGTTGACAATCAAATCCATCAATCGATTGACTTCCGCTTGGTACTCGAAAGTTTCTCCTTCCTGTTGTTCCGTGCTACTCGAGGCTCTCACGACCACTTTTGAAGACGTCAAAGAAGAAGAAGAAGAAGAAGAAGAAGATGGCAATGAAGAGGATGATGGGAAGAAAAGTTGATTCTGTTTCTGACGGCGGGAAGGGCCAATCGAAACAACCTTCCATGAGGAAATGGAATTGGCGTTTTTTAGCGTTGATGAGCCGCGAGGGATGCGCCTCGTCGTCGTTGCCAACACACGATGATGGTGTGAAACTGCAGATGCAAACGCAGACATTTTGCGTGTATTCTATTTAGATAGAGCAAATTAAGGACTTATACTTTGAAGTGTAAAAATAGTGACGACGATGTCGAATGGTTGGGATTAAAGAAATAGGGAAACAAGGGAAAGAGAAGATTTTTTCCTTCTTCTCCTGCCCTGCTTTTCATCGCGACAAATCTCTCTCTCTCTCTCTCTCTCTCTTCCTCTCTTGTCTCGTTTCGTCGTCGTCATCGTCGACGTCGACGTCTCCGTTTGAAGAAGAGAAAACTATGGGTCTAGGACCAGCTGGTTTCGGTGAGCGTTTTCTGGCGTCGTTCTGTCTCACGTGCTTTGCGCGTTTCTTTTTGTCCGATTGAAGAAGTCGACGACTTCTCTTCATGAGGTGCTTTCTCTCTCTCTCTCACTGACGGAAAAAATGCGTGCTTTCTTTCTACTTCTTCATGAAACGAACAGTTCGCGCGCCAGTCGCCAAGTTTTCCTTCGTGCTCGTGCTCGTATTGGCTTTTGGACGCTCGCTCTTAGCCACACTCCTCGGCGATGATGGTGTCACCCTGAGTAATCAGCAGAACAACAACAGTTATTTCAACTCTCCTGGTACGGGAATCTTTTTAAACTATCACATGAGTCGAATGTTCGAAAGATTGTTCGGTTCTCGAAAGTTTGGATCATTCCTTCTCTTATCCTTTTTAACGTGCTATGTCATTGAATATGTTCTCCTCAAACTGGTCGATGATGCGTCGATGATGGAGAAAGGAGCTGCGTTTTATGTAACTTTGCCTCTCTCCGTCGTCTATTTTGTCGAGGTACCGTCGACATTTCACTTTACTCTTTTTGGCATCGTGAATTGCGGAAATACGCTGTTTGTGTACTTAGCGATCATGCATCTCGCGACGAGTAATGGCATTGCATCATTAGTTACGACTCTAGTTTCTGTTATGGCTGGAAGTTTTACTTGGGTACTCGTTGAATGTTTAGGTTTGAAAATTCCAACGTGGATGTGTTTGCTCGTCGATAAAACAGTTGGTAGAATTTTCGATAGCGGCGTAGGGAATAGATCGAGTAGAAGTGCGATAGTACGTTTCGGGATTGGGAATCGTTCAGCGGCGACTCAAGCCGAACGAAGAAGACAAGGAAGAGAAGGTCCGTTTATTCTAGATGAAAACGCCGTGAATACGTTAGTGTCCATGGGCTTCAGCGAGCAGAGAGTGAAACAAACGTTGCGCGTGACGAATAACAACATTGAAGGGGCGATGAACATGCTGTTAAACGAAAATTAGTCATCATTAGTTAGTCTGTGTAATAATAAAATGTATTCGTATAAACATATATATTTTCACGCGCCTCGCAACAGCCACGGTAGGAAACTCCCCGATGTTGACGATGCGACGCCGCCTAAAATGCGCGAAGGCGTCGTACATTCAACATGACGACGATGGTCCAGAAACCCAAGGAACGTTCTCCTTGTCTCCGCACAACACTCCGGCAGCGCATTCTCTCCTCTTTCTACTCTCCTATCATTATTGCTATCTCTTTTTTCTCCTCCTTCGCTCGCGTTATTCATCGCCATACCCGTCGTTTCGGTCACTACACCTTGTCGTTGTTTGTGTTTTGGTACTTTTGTGCAGACAACGTATAAGCGACCTCGTCGTTTAACGAACCTGCACGCCTCGCACAATCGTTTGATGGATGTTCGAACCTTCATTTCGTGTATTGTTGTTGTTCTGTAGTACGGTAACCGCGTGAGGAAAGAGTGAGTGTAAAGAGCGGCGTTTTTTTCTTTTTTTCCATTTTTGAGAGTCCTTGGAAAGTTGCTTGTCACTTGTGCCTGCGTCATCATCGTCAGCACCAAACAACAACAAAAAAAACAACAACGCAATCAAAATTTTTCATCAACGTTTCTCCAAAAACGAAGCACGCTCGCAATACTACATAGCACATAAGTACGATCAATTCATCATCATCATCATGAATACCATCGCTTTATCGCAAACGCACGCATCTGTACCATTAAAACTCAAATCCTCCTTCTCGAAAGCGAGGAAGTTCTCTTCTTCTACTTTAGCAACGACGAAGTGCATCAACAACAATGACAAAAAAATGTTATCAACTACCAAAAAAGAAGATATCGAACAAAGCTCGTCGCCGCTGCATTTAAAGTTTGTTCGCGCAGCTGTCGGAGTTTCCCTCGCGCTTTCTCTCACGTTGTCCCCGACGTCTGCTGCGCTCGCCGCGAATGGACTTCCAGACGAGGAAGTGAAAGTGTTGTGCGATGCCGAATGCGTCGAGTCCTTAGATTCTATTGAGGTAGTGACAACACCGAGTGGTTTACAGTATAAAGATATTATCGTAGGGGACGGCGAAATGCCTCCGATTGGATTCCAAGTCGTCGCAGATTACGTCGCCATGAATGAGAAAGGTTTAATATTTGATAACTCGGTGGAAAAAGGTAAACCAAACGATATAAGATTGACAGGTGACCCGGAATCCGCGACGGTTATTGCCGGTTTGGATGAAGGTATGCTGAGTATGAGGTCGGGAGGATTGCGAAGGTTGTACATTCCAGGCAATTTGGCATTTCCAAAAGGTTTAGCGTCCGCACCGGGTAGACCAAAAATTGCGCCGAATTCACCGGTTGTGTTTGACGTGAAACTTTTGTACATCCCCGGGCTCGACTAAATTTTTAATATTATATTCGTATGCATTCAATCGTATTGCGTTGCTATTTGTCAAATAATATCTCCAATTCTATCCTATTCAATTGCAATGTTGTTGCATTTTATTAAATGACAACTCCATTTCTACCTTGCCATCATGACCTATGAAAACGGTATCGAATTTATCTTTCGTAACGCTGTGCATCGCAAACCCGTGAAAAGTATTCTTCGCTTCGAGACTTTCAATCGGTCGTTTCTCGTTATCTGCGAGATGGTGCAGTTCGTACCCTCCTATTCCATTTGTGATGTAATGCGTCAGCTTATTCTTACCATCAAAATCGTCTCTCTGCGTGCACGCATGCTGGGCAGTGTGGTCATGGCCATTTATGTACACATCTACATCGGAATTTTCAAGGAGAACGCGCAACACTTCTCGTGTCGACGACTCCCCAGGATACGCTATATTATCGTTTGCAAATCTCAAACTAGCGGAAATAATAGGTCTATGCGCCGTGACAACTCTCCAGCGATACTTTCCATGACCTCTGTCAAGCACTCGTTTAAGCCAATTGAATTGTTCCTCTCCGGCTTCGGCTGAGGCGAAATCGCCGAGCTGGTCTTCGAACCGTCGTTTCTCTTTACCGGCAAGTATGCCTTCTAATCCAACCCAATCTATTACGATCAACTGCATCGCATCGGTAGTACTAATGTTATCTCCTATTCTGAACTCTTTGTGATAATATGGCATTTTGGCATGTCCGAGATGCCATAAATAGTTTTTTGACGAATGATAATCAATCTGGGATTGGACGTTGCCACAATGATCATGGTCTCCGAGACTCGCAAACCACCTCGTCGAGCGTATACTACTGTTATTCTTCAAATAGACTTGTTCGTATTTATAGTCCCACTGTCTGTCTTCCACAGATCCTACTCCGGCGCCGTAGAAATTATCACCTAACGTTGCAACAAAATCTGGAGGAACAAACTCCGCCAAAAGCTTCATTTGCTGAGCGACGGCTATTTGCGCAGATCCTTGGAAATTTTCGCCACCATCAACACCAGATCCACGAACACCCCAGTCGCCGATGGTATAAAATACGAGATTGCTTTTATTGTTGTTGTTGCTATTGCTGCTGCTACTACCGAATCGCTCTTTTAACTCTTCAAACTGATGATTGTTTCTAGACTTCCTTTCTTCTTCTTCTTCTTCTTCTTCTTCTTCTTCAGGAAACGTAAACGAGGAAGAGAAGGATGATATCGCAACTAGCACGCATAAAAAAAAGAGTAGATGAATACATCTTCGCCGTTTCATATTGTTGAGGAGGGAGAGAGAGAGAGAGAGAGAGAGAGAGAGAGAGAGAGAGAGTATAAACGAAGAATTATTTTTGCAGTTTCAAAGAGATGAAGAAATAATTTTTTACTGATTGCTAAATAAACATTCTCCAAATGATGAATTAATAATCGTCTCCTCGAGTCAATACTTCTTTCCTTGTTGGTCGCAACAATATTGTATGTTCGTATTGTGCGACATACGAGCCCGTTCTGTCTACCAGCGGCGGGTACTCGGCAACGATCCCGTTGGAAACGAGATTTTTCAAAGCACCTAAATATCGCGTCTCGCCAATCCTGTCCAAGTATCGTCGACAGAATGCGAGCGTCCCAAACTCTCTTTGTATGGTGTTGAGCAACTTTTTAGCCGTAGGTAAGCGCAAAGGCACGTGTCCTACGTCAAAGTTCTTCATGTAGTGCGAGCATTCTCCGGCTTCTCGAACGTACCTGTAAGTGTGTTAAAAAAATTACACGTCAGCTTAACACGCGGAGAAAGAAAGATGTTCCAGTGCAAGGAGGCTCTGCATATATTGGGATTCCCGTCTGCCCGTATGGGCTACAGAGATGTGCAAAGTACTATGAGACTGAAAAAATGTAATGTAAGGACAAAACCAGGCGAAGTCATGAAAGAAAAACTCTTCGTTTGACTTCGCGAGTTTCATGGCGCCTCGAAAGGGAAACTCGCACATCGCAGCCTGTGTATGTCCAAAATTCTTGCAAACTCTGTGGGTACTTTCGCGCAACAACACAATAAAACGAGCGCGATTTTCAAAACATAAAATAAAACGAAACATAAAAATAACGTGATCATCATCATCATCATCGACAACGAACGAACGTACCCTTCGCCTGTGCTCCCGAACGTTTCTATGGCATAAAATTCCCCTTCTTCCATTTTCGTCGCTTCGCCACCTTTGACAATAGGAACGGATTTCCCGGCGTGGATTTGGTACGGTGCAATTGAATGTCCGTTTAAATTTCTGCAGCATTTCACTTCAAACTGTTTTCCGCGAATATCTACGCTGTGGGATTCCATAACCTCTTGAATGGCCTCGCCGATATCGCACAAACGAACGTCAATTCCGGATTGTCTAATCCCTTCGTCCGTGGCTTCTTTAACCGCTAAAAGCAACTCATCGTAATCTGAAACGAACGTCTTTGTGAACGCACAATCTATAATTCTTCCGTTAATCTGGGTCCCAAAATCGAACTTAATTACATCGTTTACGTCGATGATGGTCTCATCTCCCCCGTTTGGTGTCCAGTGCGCGGCTATGTGGTTTTGTGAACACCCGGTTGGAAACGCCACACCGCACTCTAAACCTTTCGCGTTTAGCAATTTCCTCACAGAATTCTCCAACGTTTCACACACGTCAATCAATTTCATCCCTGGTTTCACCCAATCTTGAATGTATTTTCTCACTTCTCTGTGTACTTCTGCGCACTGTCTCGCGTTGTCGTACATATCCAGTTCCAGTCTCTCCAACTCCCTCTTCTCCTCGGATTCCAATCGCCAAGACGTTTTCCCGTTACTATCTTGATATTCTTGAATCTCACCCTCTGGGAACCCGTTTGGGAAGAGTTCAGTCACTGGTACCGTCGGTGGTGCCGTTTGTTCTTTCACCGCGCCTGCGGGCGTGTATTTCACTCCTCCTCCTCCAGAAGATTTCTTCTTTTTCTTTTTCTTCTTTTTCTTCTTGTTCGCTGCCGCCGGCGCTGCGGCGTCTGACGATTCTCCTACCACTCCTTCTTCTTCTTCTTCTTCTTCTTCTTCTTCGTTATCATCGCCTTCTTCTGTGCCATTCAAATTCAGCGTTTCAATTTTCTCTTCCACTTCGTTCTCCTCTTCTTCAGCTCCCATTCTTCCTCTTCTTCTCTTTCCTTTAACGACACCACCAACAACAGCAACAAATTATATCCGGTACGACGAGTGTAATCAAAGGCCAAAAGGTGTTCGATTTTTCTTCTTTCAAGTCCAAAAATTCTCTTTCATCTTTTCTTGTCTTCTTCGTAAAAAATCGACGCGTTGAAAGAAAAAAGCGAAAAACACTCCGCTGTTTTTACTCACAAAAACATGTCTTCTTCGGCGACGAAAGCGTTGGAAAAGCTCGAGCAAAAGAAGCGAAGGGAAAACGAGATTAAGAAAATACAGAAAGAGAGAGAAGAAGCGGCAAAGAACTCGTGTTGTGGAGGAGGAGGAGGAGGAAAAGAAAGGAAAGAAATCGATTCGGATTATAATTCCAGCGATGAGGAAGTGGAATTAAGAGATGAGGATTCCTCAGATGAAGACGATGATTACGACAATCATGGCGCGATTAAAGTTGGAAGAAAACGCGTCTCCTTGGGGTCTAAGAAAGATAAGTTAGTTTTCGGCATCAAACCGTTGCCGTTCTTCTTTCTGTGTTTATTCATGTTTGTCCCTGTGTTCACCTTCTTGGACAAATTATTCAAGTTTTCTCAACCGAGTGGACCAAACGCATATTCGCACATACGAACGCCGAAACAACAGGAATGGTACATCAAGATCAAAGCGTACTACGAGGACGTTAATCCAGCGAAATTAGGTGAGGTGCCGCGTCTGTTGGCAAAGTATAAAGGACGAGAGGAGAAGTTATACAAAGCGTTGCGAAAGAAATATGAAAAGAACTACGACCGCCACAAAACGAGAGAGGAGTTTTAAAGGGAGACTCGTACAAGTGAGGAGAAAATGAGAATTATGCTATAAATACCTAGTAGTAATATTGTATTTCATTAAGATAGATAAAACCTAGTGTTGCTATAATCGTTGTGTAGCGGATTATATCCCGATTTTGTCTCGCACGCACCTTGTTCGCTATATTTCTTCATGAACTCTTTCGTCGTGATATGCGTTCCTTTGTTCTCATCGAGTAGTTTCAACGTATCGAAACAGGTTGGAAAGAAAATGTCAGAACTTCCAACAACACCTTCTAAATACGAATTTCTATCGTAGGTTTTACCACCGACTCCTTGAGAAGCTATTACAGGTGAGTTTAGTCCGTCCATTTTCGCATCCGGAAGAGTGTCGAAATCTGCCAACACGAGCCGATGCCCAGGAATGAATTCACGCAAGTTTTGCAAAGCAAAACTACACCCGGTAGGAAGATAAATGGTTTGATTTCTTGTTAAATCTGCGGTTGAATTCACCTCGCGTTTTTTAATCATGCGTTTCACGGCATCGCTCAAGTGCGTCCAAAATGGTAAACTTTTACGAATCTCGATGACTTTATCAAGCACACGTTTGATCTCCTCGTCCGTAATCGGTTCATAAAATTCGGCTCGGTCTTTCCCTTCCTGTTCGTGTTTCACTCTTGCCTGCATCCAGTTCCCAGTTTTTACGCTCATGATTACTTTATCGTGCACTAAATTATCTAATATTTCAAATCCTAAAACGAAGCAGCCTTCGGTTGACCCGTTCATGTGTTTTTGAGTGATTTCCCGCCAACTTTCCTTTGTGCTTTTACATTTCTGCATCGTAACATCCACTGGATTATTTGTGCGGCACCACACGGCTTCGTGCCCGTGTTCTGAAATCGCGTCTTGTTGCATCAACAAAGAAATCTCGCTCACATCAATCGAGCAATATTTCATGGATTTGTACATCTCTGTTTCGTTTTCGCGAATGTAATTCAATATACCGACAGCAGCTGTTCCTGCCCCACCACCGAGCTCAATCACCTTCAACGACGTCATTGCCGATTGTTTCTTTTTTTCCTCAATTAAATATCTCGCGATGGCATTCGCGTAGTGTGGCTTGAAAATCTCCCCCGGCGTTAGCCACTGTTTACCTAACTGTGTCCACTTTTGAGCGAGAATTTCGGTGTACTCATCTTTATCTGCCATTAAATGAAAAAGTAATGCTTCTCCACTTTCACCACCAATTTTCCCAATCGGGGACTGTCCGTTTTGATTGAAATACCCCTTCGATTTGTCGTATAAGCATCTTCGCAAATAGTCTCTCAATAATTCGCCCCGGTTTGTCAATTCTCCTGCCCCCCTCGTTCTTCTGTTTTCTTTTCGTGTTATTGTTGTTACGTTTTGTTTGCGATGATTATAGGCAACATATTTCCTCGTTAAACCTCGAACGCGTCTAGAGACGAACATTATGTTCAATTCTTCGCGGCACTCTTCTTTTCTTCTAGTATTAATGCATGGTTCTTACTTCTTCTGTTAGATGATTTCTCTCTTTGTTTTATGAGGTAAAAAAAATGGGAGGTTGGAGGAGAGAACTCATTACAACTTACTTCTCCTCAAATCTATCTTCGCTACGGTTTCTAAATGGACTTCATCCGGACCATCAGCAATACGAAGTGTACGCGCACCGGCGTATAACCTTGCCAAAGGTGAATCTTGACTCACGCCTTCACCACCAAAGAGTTGGATGCACCGATCGATAACCGAGCACGCCACGTTGGGAGCAGAAATTTTGCACGCAGCCACGGCACTTCTCGCGCGCGAGTCTTTTATGCCTAATTGATCTAAAACGTGCGCTGCATACAATGTGAGTAAACGTGCGCCGTTAACTTCAACTCTACAATTTCCTAACACGTTCAACACGTTTGAGTTTTCGGATAACGGTTTACCAAACGCTACTCGAGATTTGGCGCGCGCGTACGTCACATCTAAACTTCGTTCGGCCATACCTACCAGACGCATGCAGTGATGCAATCGTCCAGGTCCTAAGCGACCTTGTGAAATGGCGAATCCAGCACCTTCACAACCCAAGAGAGATTCTTTTACATCGACGACTACATTATCGAATATGACTTCAGCGTGACCATGCGGAGCGTCGTCGTATCCAAAGACTAAAAGCGGACGCATGACTTTCACTTTAGGATTGTTCAACATAGGGATGAGAACCATGGACTGTTGCTCGTGTTGAGGACCAGTTGTTTTCGTTTTACCCATGAATATAGCAATCGCACACCTCGGATCGCACGCACCGCTCGTCCACCATTTTTTACCATTCACGATATACTGCTTCCCGTTTGCACTTTTCACTATGGAACTTTCAATGTTCGTAGCATCCGAGGACGCAACTGCTGGTTCAGTCATTGCAAAACACGATCGAATATCACCCATTAAGAGCGGCAATAACCACTTCCCCTGTTGATCCTTCGTCCCATACCGCAGTAACACTTCCATGTTCCCGGTATCTGGAGCCGAACAGTTGAAAATTTCAGACGCCCAAGGGACTTTACCCATCTCTCGGGCCAAATGAGCATATTCCAAGTTTGTCAAGCCCGGTCCTTTATATAAAGCTTCGTCATTACTATGAGCGTTTGTTATTTTCATCAATGCCGCTGAATCTAAGGGCAACCACAAGTTCCACAATCCTTTCGCCTTTGCCTTCTTCTTTAATTCTTCCATTAGGGGGTGTACAGACCATCGCGCGTTTGTCGTCGCGTGTTTTTCAAACACCTCCTCAGCATCGTACACGTGCTCGCTCATGAACGCCTTGAGTTTTTCTAACAATATCATGCACTTTTCGCTCGGTTCATAACCACCTTTGATGATTTTTCTTGGGACTTCTGAGGCACCTCCTTGGACGACGACGATGTACGCGCGTTTGGCGAAAACTTCAACCAACGAACCCGCCTGACGCGCGTTTCTAGAAGACGCGTTACCAGCGACGGCTCGGGCACGAACACCGGCTAAAATAGCCATCCCACGAAACATCGACAACGCCACGTAAAATTTCCATTTCGAACTTCCGCAAATATTCGGCAAGCGCGCATGTTGCGACCAGATGTTGCAGTATTGCTTTTCGGTAGGTACGCCCGGCGGTACTTGATTGGAATCGCCAAATGAAGGATAAAACTCTAATCCTGGGGGTAAATAATACGGTAAACAATTATAGGCCACGTCCGCATGTGGACAACCAATGGTTGAAAGCTCCCAATCTAACACTGCGAGAACATCATCTGAGTGTTGGTCGTAAATCAAGTTATCTAAACGGTAATCGCCGTGGATTATTCGGTCGCTCACTTCCTCGCCGTATTTGGGGCAATTTGCATCTAGCCACGCGACTAACTTCATGACGACATCTTTTTCCGGTGTTTCCACTAACCTATTCTTAATACTTTTCTCGTATTGCCCGAACCATCTTTTCAGGGTTCGTCTCGAGTAACTTCCTTTGGAGATGTTTCCGAATGATGTCAATCCCATCTCGCGAACGTCGAACGAGTGCAATGCGCCTAACGTTTTTGCCATGTTTTCGTATATTCTCGTTTTGCGTTCTTCTCTCTTAACGTCTGGTAATTTTGGTTGTAAATATATCGTGCCTTGAACGAAATCCATGATATAAAACGGCGTGCCTAAAATTGAACAGTCTTCGCACAACAAAACCATCCTTGGGACTGGGAAGTGTGGGTGTTTTTTCTTCAACGCGAATTGCACTTGAAACTCTCTCTCCACCGCGTGTGCGCTCGATAAAATCTTGCCGCCCGGTTTCTTCCGTAAAACGTACGAGTTTACTGTACCGTCTGTCATTTCGACAACCAATTTGTACGTCGGATTCGATTGACCGTGACTGAACTGCGAAAGCTTTTGGATTGTTTTTATCCGTCGTGCAAATTCATCATCGTCATCGTCAGCACCTCTTTTTCTACTTCGCAAATAGTTTAAAAGGCGCTTCTTCTCTCGTTCCATGGTGTTGTTCCTCTGCACATGACGATCGTCCACGCTCTCTATGGTAGCGAGGTCCGTGCGGACAGACATTTACTCCTCGTTTTTTTAAAACGATATTAAGAGTGAGGGAAAATAACAAATGTGGAAGGATGGGAAACAAGAAAACTCCAAAACGACAAGCGATTTTGTTCTTCCATAAGATATACTTGTAACATCGCATGTGAGAAACAATGTCGAGTGAGTGATATATATATATATAGTGCTTAAGATGGCATACGGTACGTGATATTATTAAATATTAAGTGAATTATAAAACACCGTTAGAATTATTCTTCGGTGAAGACGTACGCGTCGCCGAGAAGTGTCGCAATCGGCAAACTATTCTTCTTCTTGGTTTTTCTCGCGGGAACACCGGACGTTCTCTTTTTGTTCGCCATGGAAGGTGGCTTCCTCGTTTTCGGCGACGCGATTGCCTTCGATGCCCCATACTTTTTCGTCGTTGTTTTCCGTGGAGTTACCGTTTTCTTCCGTGCCGGTACCACTTTCGCCGCCTTTTTCGATGGCGCCGGCTTCGGCGTGGTGGTTCGTGCTGCCAATTTCACGGTTGGCGCTTTCTTGGCCGTAGATTTGTACGCCGAAGCAGCAGGCTTCGCTTTCGGAGTGACCTTTTTCGGGGTCCTCGCAGAAGTAGTCCGCACTTTCTTCGTCTTTGTCTTCTTCGCGGAAGTGGTCGCAGGCGATTTATTCGCCGAAACTTTCTTCGTCTTTGTCTTCTTCGTGGAAGTGGTCGCAGGCGATTTTTTGGTAGTGGCAGTAGCAGTGACAGATTGCCTTTTCGGAGCGACTCGCTTCTTCGTTGATGCTTGGCGTTTGGCGACGCCCTTACCTTTAGTAATCGCCTTTCGTTTATTCGCGGCGAGTTTTGCCGCTCGTTTTTCTTTAAACGTTTTTGTTTTCTCCAATTCTTGGGCCTCGATTTCTGCTCTGAGCCTATTTTTCGGAATCGGCGATGCTCTCAATCGTTGCACGCGGAACTCTTGTTCTTTTCGCGCGGCGATGAAATCTCTTTCCTCGCGCTTCTTCTTCTCGGCGATTGCAATGGCTTCTCTTTCCGCTTTTTCGCCCGCTAACTGCTCCTGTATCTTTGTCTGTTCGGCGCGTGCGCGTCGCATAAGCTCTTCCTTTTTTCGCTGTTTCTCCAACTCAGACTCGGTCGGCTTCTTCTCGACCGGAACTTCAGGAGCGGGAGTTGGCGCAACTTCCTCCGGTGCGCTGCTCGGTTCAGCATCAGTCGAGCTACTTTCGACGTTCACGCTCGGCGCAATTTCACCTTCGCCTCCAACTTGGTCGGCTTCTTGGTCGGCATTGTCTTGCGCTTCAGCACTCATCGGAGCAGTCTCGACTGTTGTTTGCGCCGCTTCGTCCGCATAGGCGAGAATATTCGAAGAGGAAGCAAACATTGAGGACGCGAATATAACCGCGCTGGTTGCCGCGACCAATCTCACGTTACCATCGTTCATCTTCTCATCGTCTTCGTCGCGTTTAGAAGCAAACGAGGCAACCCGACGATTGATAATCTTCTTCTTCGTCGTCGTCGTCGTCGTCGCTACATTTTGGCGTCGTCCGGTGCTGTTCTTCGCGGTCTGCTTCTTGTTCATCGACGAAGACGTAGAAGAACAAGAGACAGACGCGGCGTTGAGGCAGTGATATTGCGCGTACATTTTGATCCGCGCCTTTTATTTATATATATATATACTCCGCGCGCGTTGGTAAATTCGCGCGGGGTCCCCCCAAAAAAATGTGTGTTTTCCTCCTCTTGTTTTTGTCTTCATTTTTGATTGGTTCAATCACAGAGTCAAAATTCTTTTTTTTTTCTTCTAATTTTACGACCTCGATCGACGACGACTCCTCTTGTTTTTTGTCTTCTTCTTTTTTTGTCTTTTTTTATCCTTCTTCTTTGTCTTCTTCTTCTTCTTCTGTGCTCCTTCTCCTTCTCCTCTTGTCCCACGTTTTTTCATCGTCGAAATACAAAACCTCTCCTCTCAGTCCCCTTCCACTCATCAATCGCTCTCGCGCGTCCAAGATTTTCTCTTCTTCTTCTTTCTTACTCTCTAAAGTAGCTTTCATCGACACGTACGCGATGTTCAACACGAACAAACCAACTAACATCCCGTACGCGGCTTGTTTCGACGGTGGTCTCCCTCCTTTTTTGAGAACGTAAGAAGTTAAAGAAGAAAGCACCATTGCATAACTTTTAGAAGAGCGAGAGAAAGAGAGAGAGAGAGAGAGTGTGTGTGTGTGTGTGTGTGTGTGAGCTTCTTCTTCTTCTTCTTCTTCTTCTTGCTCTTGTTCCTATTATTGTTTTGTTATCGCATTCGTGCGTGTTATTCTTCGTCACAAACACATTCTCGTTAACTGTTGCTGTAAAAATGTGGTACGTACCATACTCGAGGAGGAGTCAGAAAAAAACACAACACTAAAAAAAAAAGAGGACAAGAAAGAAAAGTCTTCCCGTTCTTCACACTCCCTCGCACGCATATACATACATGGGTTCGTTTCATTTTCGAATGCGCATCATCCTGACTTTATCATCTCGCAAATAAGGAGATAGGAAATGAGCGATACCTCCCCCTCTTCCTCCTTCCCGGGAGGAACGATGAAACGGGTGCCCATTCTTCGGAATCACACGGACAAACACTCGGACGCATTTTTACCGCTCACTTTTGCCAACGTTGGTTTAGTTTTATTCATAATAGCTGGAATATTTTACGTCGAAAAAGAGTGGGATCGATTTTCTTTGTTGTGTGTGCTCGGATATATATCTATCTTTGCCGGTTTATTACTCCCTGAGCTTTGCTTCGTGGAAGAAGTTAGCACGACATGTCATCCTTCGAGAGAGATCGGCGATAAAATAGAGAAATCGTCTCGAGAGAGAAAGTGGATTCAATTTTGGGGTTCAGTATTGATGATTGTGGGGATATTTCTAGGAATTGTTGGTAGTTTGTTGTATTCTCCCACAATAGTTTCCGTATTCAACGATAAGATGATGCCATGGATTGGCGAAGCCAATCTGATTTGGGCGATATCGTTTCTCATCTTTCCAGTAGGATTCGCATTGTTGGCGTACGAAAAGTTGATGACGCTTCGGTCGCTGGCGGAAGCAGACTTAGACGAAGAGTTACCGACGATTTGGCACCCTCAAATGTGTATATTCTTGTGGACGGAAATATGTCTGATTCTGTTCGCCATCGCCGGCGTAGTAATAGTCTTGCTGCCAAACACACTCGGGGAAGTCATTGGCATGATTTTCTTCTCTTTAGGTGCGTTGATAAAGGTACTCTTGTTGTTTCGTGAATTCTTAGAAAAAAAGTGATAGTCGTATTCTTTTAGCTATACTACATATGTAATTAGTTTTATGCTGTATCAATGTGTTGTTTCTATATCTAATCATCTATGAAGAAATCTACGCTTCTGCTCGTCCGCTTTGTCAATATTTCTGGGCCATCATCTAGAATTAATACCGTATGCTCGTACTGCGCTGAGTTTTTCCCGTCCGCAGTGACTGCTGTCCAACCGTCTTTCCAGTGTTTGGCAGCTCGATTACCAACACAAAACATTGGTTCTATGGTGAATGTTTGACCGCGCTTCATAAACCCAGCCGCCTTGTTTGGAGCATAGTGTGGGATAGTAGGAGCGCAGTGAAACAATTTACCGATGCCGTGGCCGCAATAATGCTTCACGCTAGTCCATTTCTCGCTTTCAACAGCTTCTTTTTGAATTAGCTCGCCTATGGTTCGAAACCGCTTCCCTGGATGACACGAATGGATTGCCTTTTCGAGCGTACTCAGCGTAGCACTCAAGAGTCGTTTATTTTCTTCTAATTTCTCTCTATCTTTCGTTTTCGCGCACCCAACGATGAACGTCTCCGAGAGGTCACCATGATAACCATTAAAGCATACGGTGACGTCTAAATTGATTATATCCCCCGCTTCTAGTTTTCTTCTATCTGGGATGCCGTGACACACGACTTCGTTTATGCTCGTGCAGATGGATTTTGGGAAACCCATATAATTCAATGGCGACGGGTACGCCCCGTTTTGAAGGCACACAGTGTGACATATTCGATCGAGCTCATCCGTGTCAACACCGACACGCAAATGTGAAGCGACCGTATCGAGGACAAAACGCGCTAAAGAACACGCGCGCTTCATTTTCTTAATTTGCTCCGTCGTTTTCACTTCAACTGTTGTTTGTAATCGCGACAACTGTTCTTCTTCCGGCCAGGAAGTTTGCGCGTAATCTGGAGGCTGTAATCCGATTGGGATTGCAGATGTCGCAGTAACACTAGATGGACGTAGCTTCCCAGTGTAAGGGAAATCCGGAAGATTCTTACTTTTCTTTGCATCGCCTTGAATCACAAATCCTCCTTTTTCACTTTCGTTTCGCCACCAGTCCATCGTCTTTCTGTCAAACTCTCGCCATTGTATTTCTTCCTCGATGGGCTTCTCAATAGCTTCATGCTGTATGCGAATTCGTTCTTCGTGCTCGTACTTCCACTCTTTTGGTGATATAAGTAAATGCTCGGGAGCTTTGACCAGACATCGAATTGAGCGAACTTTTTCTTCTCCTTCTCTTTCACCATCCATTTCTTCGTCCGTGGTTGTGTCGCTTGACCACGATAGTGACGATTCCTCTTCTTCCTCAGAATCATCGCTCGACATGTCTTCGTCTTCATTCTCTATTTCGTCTTTTTCATTCCTGTCAATATCATCATTATACATGACAAGTCCGGTTACGTGAACAGTAAAATCATAATCCTTATTATCCTCGTTATCGCCACCACCCTCTCTCGAAATGCTCAGTCGAACGTCGTCGCTGAACTCGCAGTTCAACGCGACGCTTTCAACTTTGCCGACTATGAACGATGCCAACACCTGCGACGGTTCATGCTTCATCCGCGCTTTTATTCGCACGACGCATCCAATCGGAAGTGCGTTTGAAGGTTTAAAAACGATCGTTGCTCGCTGTAGTAAAACGCACGGCGCGAACATACTCGCTCGGAAATATTCCGCGTGACGTTCCTTCAGCAGAAGCCCGAAAAATGTAGACATTTTCACTAAAAGGTGTGAACTTATAATTACTTCTTCTTCTTCAATTCAGGAATGACATCTCCAGTATTAATAGTGCTAATGTTGTTGCTGCTGTTCGTTGGATTATTCATGCTCCACCTGGCCCATCGTTGAAAATTGTACATTTGCACGCATTCGTTCGTCGCATGGCAGGCGAAGAGTATATAGTTTCTCGGTTCCACTCGCCAAGCAAATCGCATGAATAAAGCGGAGTAGACGCATAAGGTCCCAGTCATCGGTCCGGAGACTGACTCTTCTGGTTTTTGCGTGTCCACCAGGCCCTGTTTATTATAAGCGTACGATGTGTGTGTGAGTGATGCGGGTTGCACGATACCATAAGATGACGATCGCAAATAAAGAGAGACGACCGACCCGACGGCGGTGAGAGACAGAAAAGATAACGAGAAAAAAAATGTAGAAAAAACACGTGACATGACACGTAAACGACGATGAAATACGCCACGCACCGCGGCGACAAATCCCCAATTCGCTACCGGTCCCCAAAAATGTGTCGTTTTCGGCCCGGTTGGAGAGTTTACCCATCGAGCGAACGCCGAAGACATTTTTATTCTTCCTCTTTTTTTTTATTTTCTCGTCGCGGGGATAAAGTGACGAGTGGAACAACAACACAACAGCAAAAAAAAAAGACGTCAACAAAAAAAGACTCGTACAGAAGAAAAGAAGAGGAGGAAGAGACGAACGCGTGAGACAAAAAAGGGCGACGACGATGCCGACGACAAAAGACGAGATAGAAGAAGAAAATGAAATAGAAAATGTGTACACGAACGAGTATTACACGAGAATGTCTCCGAGCTCGTGCGATTGGTCCGAGGAAAACATAATCGCCGTCGGGTGCAAGGCGGGGCCGTTCGTTTTGTTGATTGTACGTTTTATTGTTTCTCTAATTCTTATTCCTTTCCTTCTTCTGCGTTATCGTCGTCGTCGTCGTCGTCATCGACACCATCATCATCACAACGCTCACTTCTGTCTCTTTCTTCTTCACTAACACAGAATCCAGCGCAAATCAATGCGGACAATACCTATCCTACGTCTACGGGTCTGATAGATGTCGCCTGCACGAGAGAAAATCCGGACATGCTCGTAACGAACACTGATTTTCACTCGAACAAGACAGTATTGCAATACGAGTGTTCGAACATCTACCGAAGAAAAGCTGGGACGGCATCGAGAGCACCAACGGATGATAGAGTGAAAAACGTACATTGGTCACCTTTAGGGGTAGCTGTAGGTGGGAGGTGTTGTTTAGCGGTGTTGACGAAATCGAATCGAGTGGTTGTGCACGCGGCAAGTAACCGAATGGTGTTCAAGGCGGCGAGTGGAACATCATCGATGTATTTAAGTTCAGCGGAAAAATGGCCTTTTATTCAAGACGTGTCCGAAGAGCTGGCGACTTTATATAAAGAGATAAACTGGAAATCTTTACCGTTTGAGAAAGAGGACGGCGACGAGGATGTGAATCGAAGGACCGGGAAAGATGTAGAAAAGGACGACATGTGGAAACCGATAAACTGCTTCGCCGCGCCTGGTCCTCCAAAAGTCTGCTCCGATATCAATATGGGCATAAAACAAAACAGCAATGATATTAATAACACCGATAATAACAAAACGAACGAGATGTTGCCTCAGAGCGAGGGCGAAAGAAACGTGAACGATAAAAAATATGAGAAATTAGGTGAAGCACGCGTTGGACAGTTGCGAAAAGATTCGCGATGTGAAGTGAAAAGAGATTCACTCTCGTCACCTTGGTTCACATGCACCGTACTAGCCGCAGAATCAGACATGTGTCACAGAGTTCGGGTTCGATACGATAGAAAAGGACTGGATAACGAGTGGATTGTCGTCTCTGACGTTGATAATTTAGGCGATGAAAGTGTTCAGTGCGGGAGAACGACCAATTCCAAGCGCTCGACGATGAAAGTGAAACGATGGATCCGACCGGCTGCCACAGAGGCTGCAAATGAAGTCAACATTTTCACGTGTTCTCGCGGTTTTATGATGGAAATATATAAAGGACACTGTTGGCAACTCATAGAAGTTGTTAAAAATTCAAAAATAAGATTCGAAACCAATGGTTTGCCACAATCTGTCGTTTCGAACGAATGTGCCGTTAGAAAAGTTCGAATATGGAAAGGCGTGGATGAAGAAAAACAAGGCGATGACGGATGGGAAATCGTAGACGATTTGAAAAATATTAGATTGCCTGCAAAGCAATTAGAGGACGAAGAAGAGCAAGAAGGTAAAGAGAAAGAAAAACCAGAAGCGAAGAAAGCGCCTCCAACATCTCGAAAAGCGACGAAGAAGACACCAGAGACTAGGAAAAGAAAAGCAGCTACCCGTAAAAAAAAAGACGAAGACGATGATGATTATGAAGAAGATGATGTGCAAGATGGCGATGATGATGATGATGAAGAAGATGATGATGATGATTACGATATTCAAAAAGAGAGAAAGAAGCGAGCAAGAAAACCTCGTGTAGTCAGCCAAGAGAGAGTTACCCGAAAGACGATGAAGGCGGATGTAAAAGCAAAGGATTACTTTGAAATCACAAACACGCACCCGAATGGACTGACAAACGCGACAAAAGTGTCTTTCACATCATGCGCGTGGTCCCCGTCGTTTAAAGACGGCATGCTCGAATCGATATTAACGGTAGGAACGAAGAATGGCGAATTAGTATTTTTTCGCGTCGGAACGAAGAAGGACGATGAGATTGAGGAGCCGTTTTGCGAATTACTCGGAGTCTTTCGAGCGTTTTTGACCCCGGGAGTCTGGGTTTCAGCTATTGATTGGATGCCGATGAAAGACCGAGATATCGGCGATAAGTTGTGGACTTGCGCGGTTGGAAGTTCCAGCGGCGAGGCGAAACTCTTTTTCTGCGACCCAAAGCTTTTATGCAATCGAAGGCTTAACGTAAAAGTTCCTGAAGATTGGGTTATACCTTCATCGCACTTTCATTTGAAAGAAATACTCGTTGAAAGTGCGGATGATGTTCCCATCACTTCGATAAAATGCTATCGCGACCAGCACGTCGATGGACGACGAGGCTTGTACGAAGGAAAAGACGTAAAAGTGGTCGCTCTCGGTAAAGCTTCCGGTGAGGTGCTCTTATTTCGTTCCGACAATATTTCCTCTCGAATTCGTATGTTCAGCGAGCCTGTTCAAGATATGGCTTACCAAAGGTGCGACATTGGCCTTCGCGTTGCCGTTTGTGCAGAGTCTGGAAGAAGAGCGGATGTTATTTTGCAAACGAAGAAGAAGAGAGATCAAGGACAAGCTTCAAATGAAGATTTCATTCTATTTGACTTTTCAGAGATTTTGAACAAAGATTTCCACACGAGCTCGAACGTATCCGTGTGGCAAAGAAGCGTGCGTGCGGGTGGCATGTGTGCATCTCCGAACAGTTTTATAATCGCGAGAACTTTCGAAAGATACGATTACGCGCGGTTGCCTTCTATGCAGAAGTTGCAGAAGATTAAAGGAAAGCGAGGCATTTTGACGTTTCACGGCGCTTCGGCTGTGGACGGTGATGCGTTGACGAAGAAAATTTTCTCTCTCGTGAACGAGTTCGAAGGACAATCCTTGTGGGATTGCGTTGAATTATGTTTGCGCTCGAAAATGTACTGGAATGCCGTCGCTAAATGGTCCAGCCATGAAATGAAGAAGAAGAAAAGTTCTGCATCGCAACAGAAGAAATATGTTCTTGGCGCTGCGTTTGCGTTCATATCTGCTTTACTTCGAAAGAATTCAAGTCGTCAACCGTTGCTTCCAACAAATACAAAGATATACGACAGCAATGACGAGAATAATAATAGCGAGTCGCGAGTGCTCGTACACGTCGACCAACCTGAAAAGGGATGGGTACCAGAATCACAACGTCTGAAACAACGAAGAAGAAACATAGTTTTGATGAACGAGGAAGATGGCGAGGAGCGGGTGCTCTCTTTCGATTGTCAAGTATGTGGCCCGGCACATGACGACGACGACAACATCGACAAATCATCCTCGTTTCGAGCGGATTTACGATGCGAGACGTGTGGTCTTCTGTCGCACGAATCCGTCGGGAACGACTTCCAATTAAAGCCGTCGATGGTGTAAAATAATATGAGAGCTTGTTTTTAATTACCTATATATTTACTTGTATCATGTATTAAAAAAGCTCATCTAACGACTCGTTAAATTTATTCTTACGCAACACGCGTGTCTTCGATGAAGAAAAGAAAAAACGACGACGAGAAGAATGATAACGGAGATTGCGTTCAAAAGTGCAATCGATTCTTCGTGGAGACCCCGGAACCGTTGAACATTGACGTCATCAAACAGTCTCTCGATTCTTTTTTTTCCAAACACCATCAACAACTACAAAATGGAAACAAAAAAGTAGCCTTCGTCACTTCCGGTGGTACCTCTGCTCCATTGGAGAAACCACCGATGGCGGTGAGATTTTTGGATAATTTCTCGTCCGGAGCGAGAGGAGCGGCTTTGTGCGAGTATTTATCCAAAGAAGGGTACTGCGTGGTCTCGTTGCGACGGACCGGGTCGAAGATGCCTTTCATCCGAAAATGCGAAAACCTGTTTGCCAATACGAAGAAAAAAAGAAATGTTCACCAACACGTCGATTTTCTCTCGATGTTTACCAAAAACGAAGAAGAAGATGAAAATGAAGAAGAAAATGATACACGCACCAAACTCAAATCTATTCAAGCTGACCGACAGCGTGCATACGCCGAATTCGGCTTTCTTGAAATCGAATTCACCACCGTCTACGAATATTTGCACTTGCTCCGACTCGTCAGTGAAAAGGTAAACGTGTACGCGGAAGATGTCATTATTATTCACGCTGCTGCGGTGTCCGATTTTTACATCCCTTGGTCTGAGCTCGCGTCGCATAAAATCCAATCGAACGCTTTGGAAACGAGCGGTAGCTTATTCGCCAACTTTTCGTCCACGCCAAAAATGTTAAAGATGTGCCGAGATATGTGGGCGCCAAACGCGTTTTGTGTTTCCTTTAAACTCGAAACAGATGCGAGTATTATAGAACAAAAGACGTTATCCGCGATGGAAAAATACAACATGCATTGCATAGTAGCGAACGAATTAGACAAGCGTTACAACGAGGTGACCATATTCCAAAAAAGAGAACGTAAAGAAGCAGGCGAGAAGACCGCGGTGGTCGACTCTTTACGTTTACTTCGAGACCCGAACGAAGAGGACATTGAGAAACAACTCGTCGACGATTTGAAGAGGCGACACGAAGAACACGCCAAGGGAATAGAAAACTAGCGCACGATATGTTTTCATCATAGAGTAGAGTTGATAGAGCATCCCTCCCGTAGTTCGTTTATGTGAAGTACATAATTTTAAATTCGCACATTTTCGCCTTGCAACGAACGAACGAAGTTGAACGTCTCGCTTCTTCTCGTTCTTCTTTAAATTCTAAAATTCTTCTTCACAAAAAAAAAAAAAGGAAGAACGAAAGAGAGAGAAATGGGTGCCCCTGTAGTCGACGACAAGATGGACATCAACGAGGAGACCGTTGGTGTTGAGAAGGAGGAAGAGGCCGAGGAGATTGAACCATCGAAACTGTTAATCAATAACGTCTCTCTGATCAAGAAATCTGTGGAAAGTAAAGGCGAGCCGAGATTCATCGCGAACGTGTTCAGACAAGTACGTAGTATTTCCCGATCTCGTCATCATCATCATCATCATCATAAAAATCATCATCGTCGTCGTCGTCGTCGTCGTCGTCTTTTTTTGAACGATCTCTTCTTTCTCTCCTCTCGAAGCACGTCGCTCACCAACTTCTTCTTCCGTAACAGACGCACGTGGTGCGAACGAAATTGACCGATGAAGTCATCTCTGGTTTCATCGACGCTGTCTTGCCGAACGATTCGGAGTCGTTGCAGACGTTGAAACAGTTTTTGAAAGCAAATAAGACGACAGAGAAAAAAGTAGAGGACGAAGATGCAGAAAAATTCAAATCTGATCTTCCAGAGACGGAAATCTATTGCTACGTCGTCGCGCTCATGCATATGATCGAAACGAAAGATGCGGCTTCCATACAATTGTCCGAGATTTGCTTGCAACGACTCTCTTCGTTCAATCGGCGAACGTTGGACGCGTTTGCGGCGAAGGTGTATTTTTACTACTCGTTGGCACACGAAAGGTTTGGTAACATTCGGGACGCGAGACAGACATTGTTGGCGTTGCACAGGCAAGCCACGTCTCGGTTGGACGCGATTGGGCAAGAGACTACTTTGAATTTGTTGTTGAGAAATTACGTGTCGTTGAAACAGTACGAGTTAGCGGAACAACTTCGATCGAAGACGGTTTTGCCGAGCTCGAGATCTTCGGCGCAACAGTGCAGATATTTGTACTACCTCGGGAGAATTCGGACGATTCAGTTAGAATACACGGAAGCGAAAGAGTGCTTAACGCAAGCGTTGCGTAAAGCACCAAACAACGCCGCCTGGGGGTTTAAACTCACCTTAACAAAGTGGATTTGTATCGTGCGGTTGCTTTTAGGGGAGATTCCGGAGAGAAAGTTTCTTTCGAGCCCGAGTGAGATGCGATCGAAGTTGTTGCCGTACTTTGAATTGACGAGCGCAGTGAGAGCTGGAGATCTGCACGAGTTTGGACTCGTCGTAGAGAAGCATAAAGCGACTTTTGAAAAGGATAACGTGTTCAACTTGATCATGCGATTACGACGCAACGTCATCAGAACTGGTCTAGCTAAAGTAAACGTCGCGTATTCCAAAATTTCTTTGAACGACATCGCGTTGAAATTAGGCTTAAAGAAGGACGTCGACATGACTATTAATAGTAGTAACAACAATGACAGCGAAGGTGCGATTGAGTGCGTGGTGGCTAAAGCCATCAGAGATGGGGCGGTAGACGCGCAGATTGACTTTGAAACGGGCGTCATGACGTCGAACGAAACGAAGGACGCGTACGGCACTTCGTTGCCGGCTGAAGTGTTCCATCACAGAGTGGCATATTGCTTGGACGTCCATAACGAGTGTCAACGAGCGATGAGGTACCCGGAGAAAAGCTCGAACAAAACGAACGAGACGAAAGAGGAGCGCATTAAACGTTTAGAAGATGAAGAGGCGTTGCGAGAATTCATGGAGGAGGAGGACGACTTTTTCTAGTTTTTTTTCCTTAGGAACATAATGCAATATATTATCAAAACGAATCTGCTAATTTGGTACCAGGTATTACGTGCTATTAGTTTTTCTAAAATCATTTCCTCCCTTTCTTCCCTTTCTTTCCTTTCGAGGACACTTTATTCTTCGGCTTGTCCGATTTCTCCTTGCCGTCGCTGAGTGCGCCGCGTTTCTCCGATTTACCCGTTCCTGGCGCTCCACCTTGCTTGGCTAAATCTGCAAGATAAGCGTCAAAAATATCCTCTGGACTTTTCATCAACTTCGCCGACGACCCGTCAGATCTCCCCCAGTGCATCGGCACCAACCTCGCGCATTCGATTAATATCGATCGTCTCGTGGGAAACTCTGGATTCTTTGGCGTCCCGTCTTCGTTTTTATATTCCACTCTCACGCGTCCTCGCTCCCAGAAATCTCTCGAATAGCACTTATCTTCCAATTCACACTCCAAGTTCATTCCTTTCTCGATGGCTTCTTTAATCTCAAACGGGTATGGCCGGTCGCAACACAATTCTTTCTTCAACTTTCGTCCTTGTTTCACCGTTTTGTTTTGGTCGATGTACGGCGCGTAGATGCACATTCTCGTATCGTGTTTCCATGTAAACCCTATGTTATGTGCGGATAACGGATCGTCATCCTCCGTAATCTCTGATATTCGTGCGCTTTCTTTCGTCTCCGTCGTCGCCGTTTTCTTCTTCTTCTTCGGTCCTCCTCCACCGAGAGGGTCAAACGCGTGTTGCGCCATTTTTCACCCTTCTCTTCTCCTCATTTATTATGGGGGATGATGACCTCCTACTCCTACTCCTAACTTCGTCCTCTCCTTTCAAAGCCTTTCCTTTCCTTTCCTTTCCTTTCCTTCCTCATAAATAAAAATAAAAAAGAAACAACAACGGGAACACACTTTTGTTTCTCATCATTTGTTTTAAAAACACATGGTATTCACGTCACCGTTCCGCTCGAGAAGCTACGAACGACTGAAAGAAGACGAGAGTAACGCTACCGTCGCCTCATCGTCGTCGTCGATAAAATCACCGGAACCATCTTCGTCTGTTTCTCGCGTGGAAGAGAAGACACCGACGACGAATAAAATTGCTTTTCCCGAACACGAGGATGATTCGATGCGAACGCCTTCACCGGAAGAACAACCATCGTCTTCTTCTAAGAGGAATAACAACAACAACACCAATGCGAGTGGGAGGAAAGTTCTCGGCGAAATGACCAACGACGTGTCCATGACGCCTTTGTCGGCGAAACTGAAAAACTTAAAGTACGTTTTTATCCATTTTTGACAAACAAATTCTGACTGTGCGTTTGTTCCCCTCTCTCATTTTTACAAACAGATTTAGCAGTCCTACTGACCACCAAATGTCACCGGCGACAAAGTTTGTGAATAGAATAGCGCGCCACACGAAGAAAGATAAGAATGCAGGGAGTTTTGGACGAGGGAGAGTGCCATTTGGCTTAGGAAGAGGGAAATTCACGACGACGAAGAGAGCACCTTCTCGGTTCGCCAGCAACTGCGAAAAAGAATAATCACCAAATTCATACGCTACATAAACTCAATTTTCATATTGCTATAATTCATGTTGTATCATCAATACCTTTACTTATATCTGTATACACTATATACTACATACTATTCTGTCGTCATCGCTATTATTACTGTACATCTCCATCCGCTAACTCGACCAAAGAGAGAAAGTCTTGCGAAACTCGCAACAAAGGAGCGTCCAACAACTGAAACGTGAACTTCATCGGTCGCTTGTTCGGTTCGTAGGTCAACGCTTTCAATCGTCCACAATACGTATACGTCTCTCCTTCCATTCTACAAAATAAATGCACGGGCCATTTAGGAAACTTTTTTTCCGCCTCTTCACCTTCCTCTAAAGCTTTGTTCTTCGTCTCCTCGCAGGACATTTCCTCCTTGGACATGGTGCTCAAAATCGTACGAATCGGCGAACTCTCCTCGTCCTGTCTCGGTTGCGCGAACCACGTGATGCACCCACCACAGTTTGTGAACACGTTATCATATGAATTACCATACTTATCCCCAACATTCACGTACAATATGACGCAATTTTTCCATTCTTGTATTCCTGACATTTTTGAAAACTTCGGGTGCGCAATCGGCGATAATTCGTGCACCACCGCTGCCTTCAATCCGCCATCGTTTGTCTCTATTCGGTGACCAAGAAACTCCGAGTATATGTGTTTCAACTCTGCATTCAACGCTTTCAGAGATTGCGGAGAGGATGGTGCTTGACTTTTACTATTACTGCTACTCTTCCGCTTCTTTTTCTCCAATAACTCGTCTTCAGTTAACGTCCTCGACTCCATCATCAATTGCTTCCTTTTTTTACCGCTGCTCTTGTTATTATCTCCCAAGTCTTCGTTCAACTCGAAAGTGGTATAAATTGGTGCCGGTAACTTTCGAATTCGACCCGATCGTCGCACGTTTTCCCGATTCATCGTCTCTTGTTTACTCTTCTTCTTCGTTGTTTCTGTTGTCGTTGGTGGTGACGATGTTCTCGCAACACCATCCTTCTTCTTCTTCATCAGTTGATGTAATGGATTATTCTTCACGAGTTTCGCTAATATCGCTTTGTTCCTAGCTACGCGCTCATCGCGCTTGATCTCGTATGCCGTCAGCGTTGCGTTCATATCGTCCACTCGCGCTGTTCAAAACCACCTCTCAAAAATGAGAGCGAAAAGAGAAATGGAGAACAAAATATTATTAATTTTGCCACACACTTTTCAACAACTCAAGAAGAAGAAGAAGAAGAAGAAGAAGAAGAAGAATGACGTCAACGCGCGCGGTGCACCATCATCAGCACGCGTCGACGTCGCCACCATCATCGGTGCGACGGAAGTTGCGCGATAGTATAGTCACGAGTAAGACGAAAAGAAGAGTGCGCCGTTTCGATATCTCTGCGGGTGCATTCAGCGCCCCTTCGCACTCGTTCGATGCTCCTGGAAACTTCCGCGAGAATTTATCCGTCGGCTTATCCGTCGGGATTGTTTTGAAAGAGGATCAAGGAACAGATGCGGTTGTGTATGGGAAAATAAGCGATTTCTTGACGAACAGTAAACGACATCCGAGAGGGATTAAAGTTCGATTGGAAGATGGAAGCATTGGACGAGTGCGTGAAATTGGCGAAGGAGAAGAAAAAGAAGAAGCAGTGAGCGCAAAAAAAGGTTCGTCTGAAAGCGATGACGATGCCAGCGATGAGAACGACGAAGAACAAGAACAAGAACAAGAACAAGATGAACAAAGAGAAGAACAATCGAACGTCGTATATGTGCGCGGCTTACCGAAAAGCAAAGAGGATATCGAGAAAGTCAAAGAGGCGTTAGTAGCGATAATTTTAGACAACGAAAGCAACAACAATAACAGGAAAAACAGAGGGGTGGAAAAAGACGACATAGTCTCCGTGAAGATTCCAAAACGGTCGGGTAGCCAGGTCATGCAAGGGTTTGGGTTTATCGAGTGTAGAGATATCGAAACAGCGATGAATGTTATCCGTAGGTTAAATGGCCAAATTTTAGAAATAGTAGAATCGAGGAGCGCTGATGACGACGATAGTATTGTTACAAGTAGTAATAATAGTGAGAACACCAAGAAACTGTTTGCTGCATTTTCTGTGAACAAGAAGAAAAGTAAGGAGGATGGTACTGCCGATACCGGTAAAAAGAAGGGTAAGAAATCGAAACTGACGAAAGTGGAGAAGGAACGTCTCGAGCAAGACGAGAGAGAGCAACAAATTATCGAAGCACGCAAAGCTATGGAAGAGGACGCGCTGAAACTCCTCGAACGACAAAGGAGAGAGAGGGAACGCAAAGAGAAAGAAATGCAAGCGAAGCTTGAAAAGGAAGAGATCGCTCGTCAAGCTAAGGAGAAGAGAACGATGGAACTTTTGCTCAAGCGCAAAGAAGCCCAAGACAGAAACCGGGCGAAAGTTCAAGCCGAACAAGAACGACTGGACAGAATCGACGGAGAAGCGAAAGCGTTAGGGGACATTACCATAGACGAAAGTTGGTTGGTGGAAATTGAGGAGATTAAAGCCACGATTAGCGCGTTGAAATGAAATGAAAAATGATTTTTTGTTTTTGTTATTGCTCACATCTGTCGTGGAGTACTCTCCCAACGAAGAAAAATGCCCAAATTTGTAGGAAAAAAATCCGACGCGCGCTAAAGCGGACCAAACCATAAAATTTCCTCAAATGAACGCTTAATTCGCGTCAGTGATGTTATTACGAGCCCATTGGACTCTGTGTCGATTCGTTTCGTCGTCTAATGGTAAAATGGAGAAATTTATGCTCGAATTGGCAAATTGTTGTTGTTGTCTATCCTATCCGGGCGCCGGGGGGAGAGAGAAGAAAAAGAAAGAGAAAAAAAAAGAGAGAAAAAAAGCAAAAAGAGAAGCAAAGGCAGCCTCTGCTCTGCCCTCCCCGCCAAAAAAAAAAGGAAAACGCGAGAGAGGAAGTTTGGAGGAACCAATCAAATCTCTTTCTTCCGTGAGATTTTTTTGAGTCAAGGAGAGAGGGAGAGAGAGAGAGAGGGAGAGATCCATCTATCTCTAACACGACCTTCATAAATACACTCGTCACAGAGGAAATATATAAAGCACGAACGAAATGCAATCGATCACCGCATCCAACACCGTTTTTGCGACGCGCTCGATCAGCGCCAAGCGATCTTCGAACTTTGTGAGAAGAGCGTCTTCGTCATTCGTGGGGAGACAATTCAAACCATCCGTGTCGCTTCAAAAAAAAACGACGAAAGTGAACGCGACGACGAGAAGCGATGAGGTTCAAGACAAATTGAAGGAAATCACGGGGACGTTGAACGAAAAGTGGGACGATACGGAAGAGAAGCCAGCCGCGGTGGCTTTGGCTGTCTGTGGTCTCGTTGCTTTAGTCGCCGCCGATGGTGTGTTGCACAACATCGACGGGCTCCCGTTGATTCCGAATTTGCTCGAGCTCGTCGGCATCGTCGTCTCCGGGTTCTTCATCTACCAAAACTTGTTGTTTAAACCGGACAGACAGGCGTTCAAGGAAAAATTGTCGAAGACTTTCGACGATGTTTTGTAAACAACAAAGATGGTCGCATATTATTAAAAGTATTTAGAACTTGAGAACGCCCTTGAACGTACAAATTCTTTCAACTACACCGGTAGAATATTTTAAACTATCGTTGTGCGTGTTTGTGTTTAATAAAAGAAAAGTTACGGGGTGTACCAACCAGTAAATATGCATACATTAATATGTTATCGCCAGTGTTTCACGCTTAATAATGACAACAATGACTAAGCTTCTCTAATCGTTACTTTATTAGCTAAAATATTTCTCTCGACTTCCGCTTACTTCATCTTACCATACGTCTTCGCCTTCTCCTCCGAAGTCTGGAATCTACCGTGGCCCATCTTGCTCGACGTATCGATGAATTTGAGCGTAATCTTTTCGGTAGCAACACGTCTCGTTTGTTTGAACAAGGATTGTCTCAAGGTAATGATTCTCTTTCTCGGGCCCATGACCGCACCCTTGATCATGACGTAGTCGTTCTTGACGATACCGTAGTGACCAAAGCCACCCATCGGGGTGATTTCCTTCTCAGTCGGATCGTGCTCAGTGTTCGCGCCGAACGAAGCTTCTTCCGCTTTACCAATCTTGTAAATCTTCTTGTTGATTTCCGTTCTGTGGTGATAACCGTGTTGACCTGGACGGGCGACAGTAAAGCCGACTCTCGCCGGGTGCCAGGAACCGATGCAAGCAACCTTACGCAAACCTCTGTGGGTCTTACGCGGCAAGCGAGTGACGCCCCAACGGGTGATAACGCCTTCATAACCTTTACCCTTAGTGACGGCGATGACGTCAATCATCTCGTCTTGTTGGAAGACTGCATCAACCGGAACGGCCTTCTCAAAGAATTTGAAACCAAAGTCAACCTTGTCTGCGACAGAGCCACCGTTCACTTGGATTTCCATCATCTGCGCCTTCTTTTGTTTCAAGTTCTTCACTTTTCTAACTTGCGTGTGTGCGATAACTCTGATGACATCGCACGATTTTTTCAACGCTTCCAAATCTTGTTCGATGGAGCCGTTCGAGTATTTCTTCGAATACTTTTGGAACGCCTTCTTCTTGGATTTGAACCAGTTCTTGTAGAATCGACGCTTGATCTCATCGGACAAGTGTTCTGCCCACACCGTCTTGACGCCTCTCAAACCTTGTGGCGTTCGTCTGTAGCCGACGAGGCCGACGACAATCATTTGCGGGCACTCAACAATAGTCACCGCTTCGCACGTTTCCTTCTTGTGCAACTTGGAACCAGGCTTGTCTACATCTCTCACGATGTGCGTCATGCCGGCTTTGAAACCCATAAAGGCAGTCAAATGCGGCGGCTTGGACGCGTCATCCTTCGGGAAGGACTTCACCTTACCTCTGGAGCGCTGAGATCGCTTCTTCGGCAAAAAGCCCAAGTGACCAAGACGGGGGTCTGTTGTTTACAAAAGGAGAGAGAAAATGTGTGTTTAGTAAAAGGGCTTCAACAAAGAAATCTCGGAACGAAGCGGAAACCGTAACCTATTTTGCTACATTCAAGCGTTCGCACGTGACACTCGCGCATGCAATCGCATTCTGCGCGCTTGTGTTTGCTCGAAGAACCTTTCCCTATTTCGTAAACACCACGCGTGGCGCGCGGGAGACGAGAGCGACTTCCGACATTTCGCCAAAAGCCCTCTAAGGAATCGAAAATGCGCGCGCGAATGAGAAAGAGAGCTCCTCAACATCGCGCGACATCATCATCTCGCGATGAACAACCGAGACGAACGAATCAAATTCTACGGCGCGAAACGATTGAATCATCACTTACGTTCAAACTTTCTGTGTGACATAGTTTTGTGTGTTCGTACTTGCACAAATTTTAGTGAAGAGAGAGACTTGACTTCCCGGCTGTTCTCGTCAAAAGGTCTCTTGTTCTCCTCTTTTTTTTTGTCTCCTTGGGCCGAAGGGTGTTTGTCTTTCGTCTTTTTCTCTCCTCGTTTCCAAAAAACAACAAAAAAAAAATTCTTGAGGTGGGCTCTCTTTTTCATTTCGTGGAGATGGATGGATTTTTTTTTGTTTCCTTCGTTCCTCTTTATGTTCACAGTAGTTCGTTACTCCTCGTACGAGTTAAAACAAGTGAGACGAAGAAGAAGAAGAAGAAGAAGAAGAAGAAGAAGACCACGCGCACGTACCCACGACACGCAAGAGAAAAGAATGGACGGTGCATCTTCATATTCCTCTTCGTCGTCGTCGTCGGACGAGGACGAGGACGAGGACGGTGGTGGTGGTGGAAGAGGAAGAAGAAAGAGGGAAAAGAAAACGGGATTGAAAACGTCCGAGTTGCTTTCAAAAACGGGAATGAGTTTCGATACGTCTCAGTTTTTGGACGTAGAGAGAAGGAAGGAGATGATTGAGAAAGGGAAGAAAGATGCGATGGAAGACGTAATGAGGTTGATTCGGTTTGGTGGTGGTGGAATTGAGGTTACGAGTGAGAAGAGAACGGTATCAAAAATGATGTCTTTATTTACGGTCGAAGAGCACTTGCGTATCGTTGCACAACCTGCGGTGCGGAACTTTTGCGCGCACATTCTAGCGTTGACAGAGTGCAGAATCGATGAAGCGACGTGTGAAGACGTGAAGAAAGTGCTCGATTCCTTACAGAAAGAATTTTGCTGTGACAATAGGAACAAGATAGGTGGTAATACTATCGAAGTGCTGTGCGACGCCATGGAGAGTAAACTGTTTGAGTTAAGCAAGACGTTGTTGAGCGGTTGGAGAGGCAAGAAAATTTCTTCTGGAATGGATGATGGCGGCGAGGGCGACGATAACGATGTCATAAACAATAGTACGGATTTAGATGCGGTTTTGGATTATTTGATAGCGACGACGTGCCACGAGTGCATAGAAAACGTGTGCGTGAAACTCGACGAAGAGACAAATATAGACGTCGTCGTGTTTCCGAGACTTGTACGGTTCGCGAGGAATTCGGCATTAAAACTGGGAGGGGAGACGAATCCATACTCCCACGAGTTGAATAGATTCTCGGAGAAGGTATCGCAAGCTTTGAAACGAGGATTGGCGACGAGTGAAATCAGCGAAGTGATTGAAAACGAGTTACCAGCGGTGTTGCGAGCGTACAACTTGCGGTTTCTGAGAGATTTGAAGAAGAACAAGCACTTGAGAATAAGCACCATCAGTAATGCTAATGGTAGCATTTCTAATGCTAACGCGAATAGTAATAGTAAATTTAGCATCAAGAGTAATGGGGGTAGAGCAGTTACGGGCGCACACGGTTCGCTTTCGCTTCACGACGTGGCGTCGTTACCGTCTCAGTCGCCGGAGAAGCCGAAGAAAAACAAGAACGGAGGAGGAGGGGGATATTTTTTTGGCCTCGTTGGTCGCGGAACAGATACGAACAACACCATAAACAGGAAACAACGACGCAGAGAAGAACGTAAGAAAGCCTTTGAGACCGTTCGAAGTCAAAACACGGCGCTGGATGCGCAAGACGCTTTACTCATCTCTTGGATTCGTTCGGCGTTGGAGGTCCGTGAGGATTTCTTTGACGACGATGATACAGATTCGTCTGACGATGATGACGACAACGACGAGGTTACCAGACATCTCGGAGCAGTGTCGTCTACAGCATCATCATCATCCGTAGCGATTCGAAGCGGATTGGTGCTCACCGGTTCCCAAGTCGTCAAAGACTGGCAACGTGAGGATGGCTTTACTTTGAAAAGGCGATGTCGAACTTCAAAACCAGATTTTTTATCGAAAGATGGCGACCGGATTGACGAGGATGATGATACTGACATTTGGACGACGGAAAATTTAGCCACCGGTCCATTTCAGGCACACTTCACGCGAGCGCTTTCCAGCTTAGAGAACGCTTTGCGAAGAGCGAAAACATGTAAAACGGAGGAAACTTCTGTGGCTTCGGCGGCGAGGGTAATATTGGCAGCTTCCAGAACAGCTCGCGGTGGCGAAGAACTGGAGTTATGCACGAGTTTGTTCGGTGATCCGCCGTGTGTTGCCGTCTTAGGTCTCAACTCCAAAGAATATGAGAATAAGCTCAACTTGGGCGGTCCTCCAGTTGAGATTTTCGTGGAAGAACATCGGGTTACCGTAAAGTGCCGCTCGGTGTACGAAATTACCAGACATCCGATTGAGGAGGAGGACGACGCCCTGTTCATGCCTATACCTTGGTGCGCAATCGCCATATCGTACAACACGATTCTCAAAACAAATGTGGTCGATGGTATATTAGAAGTGAAACGAACGTGGTGCGGTCTGAACAAACGCGTTTCGCAAAAAAGCCTCAACCGTTTTTTACGCAACAAACATAATAAGAATAAGAATAGTATTAATCCCGATGAGTCCGTAAGTGGCGGTGGGGGTACGAATATTGCTAAAAGGAAATCGCAGAGCAATGCTCCGAATGAGAATAATGATAGCACTGATGGTAGTAGTAGTGGTGGTGTGTTGAGTTCGTTGTTTAGCGCTTTGTTCAAGTTTTGACAGACAGATTACTATTTTTTCGTCGTTTAAAATTTTGACCATCATCTAAAAACCAGTCAACGCAAAGAGCGCAAAAAAAAGAGACATTCAAAAACCAAAGGAAACTTGGAAAAAAATCACCCCCGAGACAAAAAAAAAGAATTATGCATACCCCAGAATAATTCCCCATACGCCTTTGGGGTTAAATTGTCTCGAAACGCGCGCGTGCGCTGCACAAAAACGAGCAAAAGCGGGCTCGATCTTGTTGATCTCGTTTCTTTTGTGTGCGTCGTCTGTCGTTGAATTAGATCATTTGGGGTTCAGAGACGCGCAGTAAAGTATAAAAGTTTTCTCTTTCTTCCAAAGAAGGAATCTAAAGAAGGAGAATAAGAAACACCCACGACGACGACGTCGTCGAAACGTCTTTTCGTCTGCCATAAAAGCCAAAAAAAGAACAAAGTCGTTCGGCCACATAATCAAAAGCGCGCGAGCGACGATGGGCGGAGCGACGATGACTGATGCGGAGACGAAGACGTTAAGGAATAGAGGAGTGTTGATCGCGTCTAAAGATCAGCCGTGTGAACTCATGCGAATAACCGCGTTGCCGTTGCAGAAGGGAAAAGTCATCGCGGAAATGGACGAGGAAGAGAAAAACGGCGTCGTCATCGGCAAGGCCAAGGGATGCAAACGCAGCCACTTCGCAAAGGAAAAGGAAAAAGGAAAAAATGGAGGGAAAACAACAAAAATGGGGAGCAATAAGATGAACGCGACTGAAATGGAACGATTATTCATCGAGAAGTTTAGCGCGGAGGAGTTTTGGTTCTCGATAAGGGGCAAATTGTTCAAAGGTACGGCTTTGAAAAAAGTTTTTCCTCCTGGAACTCTTTTCGAGATTGCCAAGGAGAGTCTCACAAAAGAAACGTGGACGCTATTGGAAAATGAACACAAAGCAGACAATTTGATACGAACGGTACCACCAAAGTGTCCACACAAAGAACTATTCGCGGAATTTATCTTGTTACGATTACTGGAAGTGTGCGATATCGCGAAAACGACCAAGAAAGGGCAGACCGATAAAGGCTGGGCTCAGTGTCGCTTCGAAATGGTACCCATTAAGAGCTCGGGCGAAAGCACTCAGATTTATTTGAACGTTTTGGTCGAGGCAGCGTTTCACAGATTGAGAGTTGCAAAAATAGCGGATGGTACTGTATTGAATATGAGGTACGATGGCTTTCGTAGTTCGAGTTCGCAGGTGGAAAAAAAATGCAGAATTGAGCTAGAGGACGTGAACAAGGTGACACTCGAGGTTGAAAAGCGGCGAAAAATGGAAGCAAACGAAAGATTGACGAAGGCATCGCCGCGTTCGCGCAAACCGTCTCCTTCCAAGGTAACGAATCAGAAACTGAGGAAAAACGCGACCCCGGTACAGAAACGAATAAATCCACGACCAGCAATAGTAATAGCAAAAGATAACGAATCGGAACCAACGTTATCAGCAGGTCCTCACAGTTTGTCACGAGATCATTCTAAAGAAGATGACAGTACGAATTGTTTGGTATCATCGTTTGATGTAGGTGCAGGACCAGGAACTGCTGCTGCGGCGACGATGACGGCTAAGGCAAACCACTTACAGAACGGTGGAGGGAATAGAATCGCAGCACCGAGCGCGCTGTGGGATCTAAGCGATTGTGACGATCATAACAAAGGTAACACACGAGAACGAGCTAAGCCGTGTCGACAAGATGATCCGTTGTTTGAGCCAACTCGACGAGGCTTGGCAGATCGAATCAATTTCTCCAATAAAAGGCGACCTACGATGGAGACTGAAAATGAAAGAGAAAATTCTCCTAAGAAACCACGAACTCCTGCCGACACGATTTTAGAACCCAAAAGCGTGAAGAGTGGTCAAGACACGAAGGATAATGACTCTATCGACTCTGCGTATCAGACAAAATTGCGTTCGGCCATAGAACTTGCAACGGCAAAGACGCCCAAGAATATAGGGAAGAATGTGAATGAGTCAAATTTGACCAAACAGTTTGATGACGCTTTGGAGCTCGATAAAAGCACTGACGAGGATGACGAGAACATTGAAGAAGAGATTGTTGAAACTGACGTCGAAGAACAACACGACCCTTCTCAAAACAGACTCATGCACGAGTTATTTTCATCGGAAGCGCTTTGCGGTCGCGGTCAAATACGAATTCGCCCTTTGCAAAAAGTTCACAAGCAATGTGACGAAGTTCCAGTGACGAAAAAGAGTAGGACAGGAATGTCAAATCAACGGCCGAAACACAGAACGGCGAGAAAAATGGCAAAACCTTATCATAACCAAAGGAAAAAACCGCCGCCTAAGGAAAAAACTGTATCTTTGGATGATAGAAATAAAAACTCTTTGCAGCAAAGTTCCCGCGATGATGTTGCAGTTGATGCGCTCATGGCTCTGAACGGCAAAAAGAGAGATTTTCATGACGCCGCCACTGTTAACGACGTCGAGTACAATACTTTTGGTGGTGGCAGTAAGAACATCAATCAGGTTGTTGTGAACAACAATGCCGTGCAGCATTCCGACGCCGAACAAGAAGTTCAAAGATATCTTTTGCTCGTTGAATTGCACAAGAGAAATTTTCTGCAGGCAGCAAGCGTGAGAGCGAGAACTCGGACTGCGAATAAAGCCTACGCGTCGAATTTATTATTGGCCGGCGTCACGGTTGCCACGGATAGTAATGAAGGCGAATCTTTAAGAAACATACTAGAATTTGCAAACGTGAGCAGAATTCACATGGACGGGCTGAAAGTCCTTGATCAATGGAAGAGAGCTTTCGCCGAGATGTCCACGACTGAAACTCAAAAAGAGTTGATGAGCCAATTTGTGTATTCGAGAATTAGTGGCGAGAAATCGTGGCCCAATAAAGAAATAAACCATTTTGATTATTTCATAAGGAACAACGGGGAGTATTGGAACTTGATGACAGCGGAAAAGTGTGAAACGATAGCTGAGTTGGTTGCGTACCACGCGTACGGAATAGCTATGAAATCTTCGCCAGCGCTTTTCGAGCTGCAAGTTTTGCGATCTCTCGTCGTCGAATCCGAAAGCGACTTGCGTAAGTCGAACATTAAGCGCGACATCCGTGAACAGATTCGACACGAGTATAATACGAGGATCTTAAGCTTTTTAAAGATCGTGAACAAAGACATCTACTACTAGTAGTATGCCATAGTATAGATAAGGAAAGTAAAAATAAAAAAAGAGACGAGAGAGCTCCGCGCAGCAGCATGTAAAGAAAGAAAAACTAATAATTCGAACTGTTTAGAAACATTGAAATAAAATGTGAATTGTACAATACGAGTATAACAGTATCAGGAAACAAACAAATGAAAAATGCTTTCTACCTACTCTACCTACTAGTACGTATCTTTTTCCTATTTTCATTACTTTGTTCCCATCTTCATCAATTCTACCGTCGAAGGCGATTCCTTCATAGCTGCTTGCAATTGCGAATCCCACATCTTTCTATACTTCCCATTTACGTCGGCGTACAACGTTTGGTGATTGCCGCTTTCGACGACTTCGCCTTCGCTCAATACTAAAATCTTTTCAGAATCCATAATGGTCGATAATCTATGCGCGATGACTAAGTTGGTTCTACCTTGCGCTATCACGCGAATGGCATCCATGACTTGATTCTCCGTGTGCGTGTCTAAACTCGACGTTGCTTCGTCGTATACCATAATCGGAGGATCTTTCAAAAGCGCTCTCGCGATGGCAACGCGTTGTTTTTCACCCCCGGATAATCGCAAACCTCTCTCTCCGACTAAGGTGTCGTAGCCAGACGGTGTTCCATTGACAAATTTCTCAAATTGTGCCGCTTGTGTTGCTCTTTGTACCTCTTCTCGAGACGCCACGTCGCCTTGACCAAATTTCCCAAATCCAATGTTGTATTCGATGGTATCGTTAAACAGGACGCAATCTTGCGGCACGATGCCAATGTTCATTCGCACCGAGCGCTGCGTGCATTTCGCCACGTCTTGTCCGTTGATTAGAATTCGACCACCTTGAACATCGTATAATCTATACAATAACTTGGCAATCGTAGACTTACCGGCTCCGGATTCGCCAACTAACGCCAATTTTTCACCCGGCTCGACGACGAAAGAAACGCCTTTCAAGATCTTCCGTTCTTTGTTCGGGTCGTACGAGAAGAAGACATTTTCAAACTCAATTCTTGCTTGCGAAGGGTTCGTCAAGACTAATTCTTTTGCGTCTTCCGCGTCCGCAACCTCTTGATTTTCACCCAACAATCTAAACATCGCCTCGACGTCAACCATGCACTGCTTGATCATTCGATAATACGTGCCTAAAAAGTTCAAAGGCACGTACAGTTGTAAGATGAATGTGTTCACTAAAACAAAATCACCAATGGTCATTTTACCATCGACAACTTGTTCTGCGGCTAACCCCATACTCGCCGTAATACCTACGGTTATAATCAAAGCTTGTCCTAAATTCAACCCAGCTAACGATTGGGTTGTTTTCAACGTCGCCTTTTGTGTCTGCTTTAGCGCTTCGTCGTACGTGTGGGCGATGTGCGGCTCCGCGCAGAATAGTTTAATAGTTTCAAAATTCAACAAAGAATCCGTCGCTTTTTGGTTAAACCGATCGTCCGCTTCCGTTTGCTCGCGACGAAACTTATTCCTCCACTCGGTAAACGGCACCGTAAAACCAATGTACGCGAAAATCACAAAAAACGTAATAATCCCAAAATACCAATCGTATTGCACCAACAGAAAGCAACATACCATGGCTACCTCGATGAAAATCGGTGCAATTTGAAACGATATGTACTTCAAAAGCAACGCGAACGACTCCGACCCTCTCGCGCACCCTCGTATGACTGCCCCTGTTTTCCTCGTGATGTGAAACCTGAGCGACAAATTCATCACGTGAGTAAACACCCTTAATGAAATCTTCCTCGACGCGTGCGCGCTGACGTACACGAAAGAGTTATCTTTCAACTCACTAAAGAAGCTCACTCCAAACCGTAACGCCCCGTACGCAACAATCGTCCACTCGATGTCTGTCCTGTTCTCGCTCACTCGATCCACCGCTATTTTTAACGCAATTGGTGAAGTCACGCTGCACAGTTTACTCGCCAACAAGGAAAATATCGCGCATATGAGCATGAATTTAATCCATAACTGCTCTTTTGGCCACAAATAGGGAACCATCGACCACAACTCTTCCTTGTGTAACTTCCAAAACGATTGCTTTTCCTCTCTCTTGGCGAGTTTGTCCATTTTTTTGTTCAGATTAGTTTTCTGCGAGGTGCCGTCGGCGTCACCATCTCCCTCCTTTCGAGTCCCTTTATCCAAAGCCGTTTTTATCGCCGGTGGATTCTCCACGTCGCCGCGTCCGTCGACGGCAACGGTGGGAGTCGTCGTGGACATTGTTTCTTTTTGTTTGTTTGACGCGCTCCGACCCGCTCGCGTGATTTTGAAGCGTTCCCCGAGACGCCCTTTTTGTGGAGAAAGATAAAGAAGAAGGACAAAGAAGAAGACAAAGAAGAAGAAGAAGAAAGTCGTTACGTGTCTTCGTCGTCACAAAAAGGTATACTTTTCTTGACGGCTCTGCATTAATTATACTTCGTCGTTTACGTCGTTTACGTCGTCGTCGCGACAAAAAACAAGGTTCCTCGACGCCGTCGTCTTCAACGCGCGATTACCTGTACGGAGGACGTTAAACGAGATGGGGAGCAAAAGCACCAGCGACGGGAAGAACAAGAAGAGCAAGAAGAAGACAAATTCGGTCTCTGACATCGACGACATATTCGGCAAAGTCGTAAAGAAACAGACGACGACCAAGAGCGGGGGAGATGCCGGCGGTAAAAACAACAAGAAGAGCAAGAAGACAGGAAATAGCGCAAAGGAGAAAGAGGGATACGTGAAAATCCTTCTCCCGGGCCAGAAGAAACCGAAAGGGAAACGGGTGAATAGCAAAGGCGAAGAAGTTCCGGAGTTTACTCCCGTGGACAAACCGAGACGGATGGAAGATGGTTTGCCAGTGTATAAATCATACGACGATTTCACGGACATGAAGCACGGACAACAAAAATTAGATAGTAAAGGGAGAGTTGTAGGACCGAACGGAGAACCGGGAGGGAATTGTCCGTTCGATTGTTGGTGCTGTTTTTAATTTCAAATACACAACTCGCGCGTCGTAGGTCTAATACACACGCGTAAAAGCATAAAAGCATAAAAGCATACTCATACTCATACCCAATACAAAAATCAATTCATCACCTCTTTCATAATATTACTCTTCTTTCTTTTGGTTCTCTTTCCAGACGACGTATAGCGTGCTCGGAACGATAACCATCGCACCTAAAATCGTGTTCATAGAAATAGCCTCTTTAAACAACACCCATCCGACGCCAGCTGATAAAATCAACTCCGTGTATCGAAATGGCGCCAAAGCGCTGGCGTCCACCATGGAAAATGATTTCAACAAACAATACAGAAGTGCATTCGCACCAGCACCTAACGCGGCTAACGCCCCGTACTGTATCATTGTCGGTACGACCCAATCCATAATCGCGAAGGGCGAAAAGATCAATGTTGTGAACAACGCGGTGTAAAAAATCATCGCCCAAAATGATTCTTTACCGACAAATACTTTATTCAAAACGTCCAAACTCGAAAACATAGTCGCTGCGGCTAAAATCAAAAGCCAGGAGACGTTAAACGAACCAAACCCGGCGATGCCTCCGGCGGGTTTCAAAACAATGCACACGCCAAAAAATCCAACTACCGTCCCGATCCATCGATTCACGTCCACTTTCTCTTTCAAAACAAACCTGGCCAAGACTAACGTGAATAAAGGGATGGTGAAATTCAACGTCGTCACCACGGCGATCGGCGCAACCGTTAACCCTTTCGCGTACAAAAATATCCCCAACGCCAACAAAGCGCTTCGCGCAAAGTGTAAAGGTAACCTATCCGTTTTGAACGAGTCTTTTCCAGATAAGAGCATCACCGGTAACATCGTCAATGTCGCGAAGAAAAATCTCAAGAAAACAACTTGAGCGACCGATAAAGTTTGTCCAGCGGCTTTCATGATCACATCGTTCGCGACGCCGATGATTTGGTGCATGAAGAACCACGCGATGCCGATTGCGAAACTCCCCGGTGGAGTAGAGACAGCACCCACATCAGCGGCAGCGGATGATGTCACCAGAGAAGACGACGAACGATTCGAATTGCGGTACGCATTTGCCGTTCTGATGTTCGCTGCCGTGTCATTGAAAACAGCCTTTGGAGTAGCAGCAGTAGTATTTCGAGAACGCAAATGCGTTTTGGATAAAGAAAATGCTGACGGTGATTGAATTCCTCGAACCCCACAGTGTGAACGTTCTTGCTTCACGCTCGATGATATTGGCGAGAGAAGAAGACGCGAGGTTAACGAGGAAGAAGTCAATGCGGCAGACATTACGATATTATTGTGTAAGTCTTGCTTTTCTTGTATCTCCGTCTCTCTCCTTTATTTTTTGCCGATTCTCTCTTCGTGTGTTGTTTCTTGTTGGTGTCCGTTTGAGTTGAGCTGAGATTCTAAAAATTTCACGATCCGTGATAATACATTCGTTCATTTCATGTATTGTGGCTATATGCTATCTCTATCTATTCTTACCACTATATTGCAAAACTGTTATCATGAATCCACTTTGTGGCGACAAACTTCGTCCCGCTGACGACTGGACACCCGCCGTGTAAACTACTTCGATCGAATGTGTTGTTCGGATGAACGCTCCAAAACAAGAGCGCATCGCCTTTCCTTGGTTTGACTTTTAATCCAACCTCGCAACTCGTGTAATCGATCCCGTGTAATCGTTTCATCCCACCTTCACCTTCTAACGGAAAAACGGTTTCGCCGCCTTCATCTGGAGTGGTTAAATATAAAAGAAAACTGGCGACGCGCTGGGATTTTTGAGGACCGTATTGCAAAGGATCGAACATGTCGTAATGAGAATCGTATTTTTGCCCGATTTCGTAGCGTAAAACGTTATAGGCTTCCCCGTGAGAAGCTGGAATGTGCGTCGCCCTCGCCATTTTCTCTTCCACTCGTTTCAATGCCCCGCTCTTCTCTTCCTTCGACGCCAAAAACGTCCCCGAACTCGTCCGAATGTTCTTCGTGCTCTCCAACGTCTCGCCTCGTTTCAACGCTAAACCGGATCTGTGCAATCGAGTCTTGGCTGCTTCAACGATTGCATCGCAATCCGCATCGCTCGCGAAATTTCTATACATCACCGACCTAGGAGATGTCGATAAGAGTTGAAACTTGAGCTCGGTCAAATACCCGTCACCGAGTGGACCAACTTTTTCTATCGCGTTCGAATCTTCACTGCTTGAAGCCACTGAATTCTTCGCTTCTTTGACTTTTACTACCGGTTTACCTTCTCCTAGATCCTCCTCGTCGGTTTCATCATCGTATATTTCGATGACTCGCGCGTTTCTCAACGCCCCTGGACTCGGGTCTTCTCCATCCACGTCTTTCTGCGTTTTCATTGTCGCCGTCGTATCACCGTTGCCGTTATGATAATCTAATTTTGCACCCCCCGTTAAAAAACCAATCAGAAAACACACCACCGCGAGTAAAGCGGCTTTAGGAATAGATAAGGATTTGCGGTAGGTCGTGCCATCGCCCATGATGATACCGATGATGATGATGATGATGTGTGTGTGTGTGTGTGCGCGCGCGCGCGCGCACGCGTATTCCTTTTCGTTATTCGTGTTGCCCCCAAGTAAAAAAGAGGGAGGAAAGAAAGAGAAAATTTTTTGAAAGTGCTCTGACGCGAACAAAAAAAAAGATACGAAAAAATAAATAAAACGCAACAAAATCATCGTCGATTTTACTTTACCCAAAACACGCGCGGACACAACGTGCGGTGGGGTGGGGGGTAACGCGCGCAATAAGAGAGAGTGTATTTTTTGACTCGGAGCAACCGCGATGTCATCCACGTCGCTGTCCGCGAATGTGAAGTCCTCTTCCTGTTCTTCTTTAACGAGCAAAATGAAGCAACACCAAAGCTTACGTCGTCCCCGAAACGCGACGACGATGAAAACTTCGGTGAGAAGAATAACATCGAACCAAATCGTCCCGTCTGGGAAACCGGATCAAAACGGCATCATCCCGTGTTTAGGACCAGGAATGTGCGACTGGCCGGACGCGTGGCAATATTTAGCCAAAACGAAACGAATGCCTACCATTGACGCGAGGAAAGCGATGCAGATGCAAAAAAAAGGAGCTCTCATTATTGACGTGAGGTTTCAACCAGATTTCGAGCAGTGGTCGATCCCGGGGTCAATAAACGTTCCGTACATAGACGGTGGGGCATTAGCGAAACTTCGATTACCAGGATTTAAGAAGAAAAATGTAAACTTTGTAAACGACATCCGTAAAGTAGCGGACTTGAAACAAGATATCATTTTGGTCGATATCTGGGGCGGGACTTTGTTAAGCGAACCGCCGAAGAACAGAGGGTTGACAGATAACACGAAAGGCGCCGGGTCGTTGCCGGCCGCGTTTGAGATGTATCAAATCGGATACACAAAACTATACCATTTAGCTGGAGGGGTCAATCAATACTACGAGGATGCATATAAATATCCAAGCGAGTTACCGGAACCTGACTCAAAGTGGCCAGGGGATTTGGAATGGTTCGGGTATAGGCAGTTCAACGGCAAAGATCGAGCGAGAGGACAAAGAGATGATTAAAAGAGAGAGAAATACACATGCACGTTTTTCTCAAATAAACACGCACATATATATTGTTATTCTGTAATGCGTTCATCTATTGTGATTGTTAACTATAAAATCGAGAGCTTTTCTCCTTTTTTCTCTCTCTCTCTCTTCTTTCTCTTGTGTCCACGCATTTTTTCATCTCTTTTTCTTCTCCCGAATCTTCATTTATTTGCGCACGCGCAGATATATATATATATATACATAGTAGAGGCTGGATATAGCACATCATCCATTGGAAAGACGAACAGCGACATGGAAAACAGCAACACTAACAGCAACGGACAGATGAAACCATCCATTAAGTCCGCGGACATGAAAGAGGTAGGGAACGCGTGCACAAAATTTTGAAAGTCAAACCAACAGACGGAAAAACGAATGGTCGTCTCGTATAAATAACGAGAAGAATGAATGCACGAAAAAAAACTGAATGAAACCTCTCTCTGTCTATCTTAATCATCACCAACAGGAAGTCATACAAGACGCGGTAGATTGCGCCAAAATTGTACGTGTATTGATTTTTTTTCTTTCGCATTCGAGAGTCCCCGTTCGTTTTCTCTCTTCAAAATCTCTCTTTTACAAAAGTCGTTAAAGGCATCACTTGACTTTTGTGACTTTTCGTCTTACTTTCGAAAATATTCAAGCGCTGACGTTTCTCTCTCTCTCTCTTTCTCTTTACAAAACAGGCATTAGAAAGATACGAAATAGAAAAAGACATAGCCGCGTACATCAAGAAAGAGTTCGATAAGAAGTACCAACCGACGTGGCACTGTGTTGTTGGGAGAAACTTTGGGTCGTACGTGACGCACGAGACTGGGCACTTTATATATTTTTACATCGGGCACATTGCCATTTTATTGTTTAGGTCTGGTTGAGGAGATACAAAACGAGTGGCACGGAAAGAGAAAGATCGTGCGTGTGTAATAGTACGAGTAGCGACGAGGAGGATGTAGAGGAGGAATAATAAACATATAGCTAATATAAGAATTATAGATATATATATACATACACAACAAGAAAATCTTACAAGACAAACTTTCGTCGGTTTTTCCTCGTCCCATCGGTTTCCGTGCTGCGCACGTACTCAAATTCTCCGTGTTTGGAATCGAAGGTTCCTCTCTGTACGCTCATTAACTTCAAAGTGAATCGAGGCCCTAACTCTTGTAGCCTGGCGATGACGGACGTCGGTCGGTCGTCATTTTCATCCGCGATTTTTTTCTTCTGCGCCTTGGTCAACTTTTTCTTTCGCTCGAATGGTTTCCTCTCCTTCTTTGTTGGCGTTGGCTTTTCGTCGTCTTCATCTCCTTCGTCGTCGTCGTCGTCGTCGTCGTCGTCGTCGTCGTCTGAATCACCATCGCTACTACTGCTGCCGTCCTCAGAATCTTCGTCGCTACTACTCCCGGCTTTGAATTCATCCAAGTCCGAATCCGAAGCTTCGTCGCCGCTAAACTGCACGTCCTCTTCATCCCCATCCTCATCCTCTCCAGATGGAAGCGCTAAGCTCGGTTTACCCTTCCTCTTAATACTCTTCTTTATTTTATTCTTCGAAAAAGACTCTTCGTCTACCTCGGCGGTGGATAAATGCCCCCCGTGTCTTCTCCTCACTCCTTTCTTCTCCTCGAACACGTATCGATGATGTCGGAAAAATATGAAATCTCTCTGATTGTGGAACGTCACCACGCGTCTTCCTTTAAATTCTGGTTTCTGAGGGAACAAACTTGCAAACATTCGTCCGATTCGGTGACCTAACCGAGTGCTAAAATTGTTCAACAACAATTCCGGGTAATGCGACGTCGCTCTGCCGTGGTTTCGAATTTTTTTACTCAAAATCAGATTCGTCAATTTATACATCACGCTCGGTCCTTCCGGCAAGTGCACGTGTAACAACCCGTTCACTCGCGCGCCTTTACTAAACGTTTTATTTTCGTTAAAAATGAGTAAATCGGTAAACTCCCTCGCGGTTGCGTATTTCACCATTTCCTTCACGTGGTAATTTCTTCTCGCGTAATAATACGCGTTCGGGACTACCGTAAACAGATTCTCCAAAAACTTAAACATCGCCCCGCTCGGTTTCCTACTCGTCGTTATTATAATCTTCGGGCTCGAGTTGAACGAAAAATACGACGCAAACTCGTCCTCTTTGTCCTCGTTTTGAATTTCTTCCTCGTCTTCTTTTACAATAAACGTTTCGTCTACCACGCGTTGATTTTCGATCGTTTTCGGGACTTGTCTCGGTGCCGGCGTCTCGCCGTTTTCCAAAGCTCTCAGCTCTTCTTTTTGTCTCAGTTGCCTTCGTTTCTTCTTTTCCAAACTTTTTTCGTGCAACAGTTTCCCGTAGATTTCCGAACGCCTTTGCTTATTTTTTATTTGCGAGGTGAGCTTACCGATGGAGACGTTTTCGGTTTTGTATCTGTCGCCCCGGTGACCCGGATGATGATTTTGGAACGCAGAAAAAAGAAGAAGAGGAAGATGCGTCAGCTCTCACGAACGCGCGAACGTTCTTTCCATCGGGGAGGGAAAAAAGAGAGACGAATGCGAGAGGAAAATGGCGGCGAAAAAAAAAAAGTACGCACTCGTCGCCCTCTCCATCTCGTCGTTTCCGTTTCAACGAGGTGCTCTTCTTCGTTCGGGTGACGCCACCGCCCATGACGAACGAACGAACGAACGAACGACGCTTCTTTTGTTCTTCTTCTTCTTCTTCTTCTCGCTTTTTTTTCCGGGGTGGTGTTGGTGGTGATGTTCTTCGCGACGAGTTCGTTTGTGTGGCAAAGTCTTTTTTTTTTTTTTTTTGGCGTTTTGTGACAAGAACTTTGAGATGATGAAGAAGAAGATGGAACCGCGACGACATTTTTTTTCACTTTTGTTTTGTTCTCGTAAGAAGAAGAGAAAAGAAAAGCGAGACGACGAACGACTTGATGAACTTTTTGACTCGAGACCACATCAAAAAAAATCTCAAAATCACAGAAACGCGACTTTGACGACGACGCATCAGAAGAGAGATGCACTCTGGCTCGAAGAGTCTCGCGGTATCGCACACAAAAAGCACCGACGACGCGTCGAAGAAGAAGAAGAACAACAACAACAACAACAACAACAACAGAGACCGAAAGCACCCGTCCACGAGGACGATGTCGTTCAGGAGGAAGAAAAGTCGCGAGAGAAGAACGACGCCCTTTTTTAAGTCCACGAGCGCGGACGACGAGGAGACCACCACCGTTGTGGGAGTGCACTCGAACGACATCTCCCGAACGCAACTGTTAAACGATGGGAATATCATCCCGACGTTAGGTTTAGGCACGTGGAAATCGAACCCACCAGAGGCGTGCACTTTGGCAATCGCAGCAGCTTTACGAAACGGGTTAACGCATCTCGACTGCGCGTCGGCGTATGCCAACGAACACGTGATTGGAAAGTGTTTGAGAGATGTGTTCACAAACGAAGATACGTCGAGAGAGGACGTGTTCATTACGAGTAAGTTATGGAACGATAGACGGAAACCAGAGGACGTTCGAGAGGCGTTGGAACAAACGTTGAACGATTTGCAGTTGGAGTACATCGATTTATATTTAATTCATTGGCCGGTGTGTTGGAAACGCGGTACGGTTTTAGTGGACGATTTGGAGACGTCCATCGAAGAGTGTTGGAAGACTATGGAAGAGTTGAAGAGAGAAGGGAAGGTGAAGTCGATTGGGGTGAGTAATTTTAACGAGAAACAGTTGGAGACGTTGATGAAACACGCGGACATTAAACCGGCGGTGAACCAAATCGAATCACATCCGCTGTTACCGAACGATAGGTTGATTCAATTTTCAAAGAAGATGGGCGTGGCGGTGACGGCGTATTCTCCCTTTGCGAGAGGAAGCGAGTTGTTTAAAAACGAAATTGTACGAAAAATAGCGCAAAGAAGAAACACGACACCGAGTAAAGTGATTTTAAGATGGCATTTACAGAGGGGCGTTATTGTCATTCCGAAATCGGCGTCGGAAATTCGAGCGAGGGAAAACGCCGATTTTGCGGCGTTGGAAACGTTTACGCTCACTGAGGAAGATATGGGGGAGTTACGTGCGCTCGACTGCGATTACAGCACTGCACCGGCGCCGTGGAGTGATTTTCCGCAAGTTGCTAGAAGGAATAAGATTTTGAGGCCTTTATTCAGAGTATTGACGTACCCGTTTTTCAAGGTGTTCAGTATGGACGTTCAGATGATGGGGAGGAAAAATTTTATCACTTTCGGCTCGGCGCGGTGATAAACGTAGAGTTATTATTGACGATGCTATAACGCTAATGTATTATTACTATGCCGTAACTACATCACAACGTCGATGACTCAAACGGACACACGTACGAGTCTTCTTTAGCGTTGTCGTGTTCTTTGGTACTGGTGGTTAATGTTGTTACTAAGGGATCATCCGTCGCCCTCGATCGTTTCACGTTCCCTCTCGGCGGTTTGCCAGCCTCTCGGCGGCGGTTATTGATAACGTTCGATAACGGTGACCGCGTTGTTTTTTCGTCGGGATGTGTAGCTGTTCTTCTTCGTACTTTCCTCTTATTCTCCGTGTCCTTGTCATTCGTAACATCTGGCGACAGAGACATCTCTGGTGACAAAGGCGTCGTCGTCGTCGTTTCCTCTTTTTTCGTCTTGGAAACAAGTAAAATTGGTGATGTCTTCTTCGTCTTGAAAATCTCCTCCAACCTCGTCGCAGTATTGTTGGAAGTAGTATTCCTGCTCTCAAACTCTCTCCGTTTCAGTAGGTCCATTTCCATCTCTCTGACCATCTCGTGTCTTCTCAACGTCCGTTCGAAACATTTCCGCGCGTTTTCAATCTCCTCTTCCCTCTCGTTCACCTGCACGAATCCAAACGCGTCGTCAGAGTCGGTTAAACAATAATCTAACCGGTCCAGCAACTTCTGGACACCCAAGACACCATTTCCAAAATTCCAACGAGACGACGACGACGACGACGTCCCCGACGACGAGCAACAGCAGCTCAGATTGCGTAAAACGCGCGCGCGTTGGCGCCAAAACTCTTCTTCTTCTTCTTCTTCTTCTTCTTCTTCTGTTGTTGTTCTTCTCGCGTGTGGTCGTGTTAACATCGCGGTTCTTCTTCTTCTTCTTCGAGAGTGCGTTGCGTTTGGCGACCCCCCCCCGAACTTTTTTTTCTTTCTCTTCATCTAAAAAAAAAAAGGAAGAAGTTTCATTCCCCTCTTCGTCTTCTTCAAGTCTTCTTCGTCTCAAAATTCTTCTCTCTTTCTGTCAAAAAAAGAACAAAAGCGACAAGAAGAATTATTGACAAACCAAAAGAAAAAATCAAAAAAAAAAACACCATTTCATTTTTACCAGAGAAGAAGAAGAAGAAGAAGTTAAAGAAGAAAAAGAAGACGAAGAAGAATGGGATTAACGTCGCGGAGAGAAAAGGTCGTGTTATTCGGGGACTCGTTGACGCAACGGTCGATGGAACGAGGCGGATGGGGAGAGAGTTTGGTACGCGCTGCGTCTTTGTTTTTTTTTTTCTTCCTCGGGCGAATATAATAAATGTGGTGTTCTTGTGGTGTTAGTAGTTAGTAGTACGTCTTTCCATTTGATCGCGGGATGATGTTTTCTGTGCCTTTTTTCTGCCCCTCCCTCTCTCTCTCTCTCTCTCTCTCTCTCTCTCCTTTTCTTTCCTTATGTATGCGATGACCACATTTGTAGAGCGACTACTTCACGAGAAGAGCGGACGTGTACGTGAGAGGTTTTGGAGGATACAACACTCGATGGGCGTTAAAAGTCATGGACGATATTTTCCCAGAAAAATTCGACCGACGATTGAATAAACATTACCTAACGATAATCATGTTTGGGACAAACGACAGCGCAATCGAGGAACGAACGAGCGAGTTTCAAACGAGCGCGTACGTCCCGTTAGAGGAGTACGAGAAGAACATGGAGACTATTATTAATCGAGCGAAGAAGTGCTCAAAGCACGTGATTGTTCTTGCCCCGCCTGCTATGGATGAACAAGGACGGTTGATCTATCAAGTAGAAATGTACGGCGACAAGGCATTCGCGAGGTTGGATAGGTCGAACGAAGAGCTACAAAAGTACGGGATGGCGTGTAAGAGAGCGTGTAGGAAGTGCGTGGTGCCGTGTGAGGATATGTTTGTGGCGTTTGAGCACGAGACGAAAGGCTATTTCACGGATGGGATTCATTTTAACGCGAAAGGACAAGAACGCGTTTGGGAAGTGTTAAAATATCGATTGACCATGGAAGGTATTATGCCAGAAAAGATGCAGTTGGATTATCCAATGGGTATTGATTTGAGAGAGAAAGGGCCGGAGTGGGAACAATTGTTTGAGAAGTTGCGATTGGAGAATTACAAGAATAGAAATGGGGTTATGAGTTTTGACGACAGTCCATACAATCTCGGAAGAGAAGGCGCTACGAGTAGTTCGAATTCGCTGCCATCGACATCGTCTGCTGCTACTGGTGGTAAGTTTGGATTTGTTATGAATAATTTGAGTAAGATTGCATTTGGATTCGTTGCTGGTGCGGTTGTTGGTAAAGCACTTTCGTCCTCTTCCTCGTCGGGCGAGAAAGTGCGCGTTAAAGAAGTCAAGGTTGAGGTTCCGGGCAAAGAACGCATAAAAGTCGTGAAAGAAATTGTTAAAATTCCGGGACCAACTCGAGTGATGACAAGGTACCAAAAAGTACCAGGACCAGAGAAAATTGTAGAGAAAATCGTCGAGAAGAAAGTGAAAGTTCCAGGACCGGAGAAGATTGTGTATAAAGACCGCATAGTTAAAGAAAAGGTCGAAGTTCCGGGCAAAGAAATCATCAAGGTTGTGTATAAAGATAAGCCGGCGGAAAAAATAGTCTACAAGGAAAAGATAGTCAAAGAGAAAGTGGAAGTTCCAGGTAAAGAAAAGATTGTTACGAAAGAAGTCAAAGTTCCCGGTCCCGAGAAGATTGTGTACAAAGACAAAATCGTCGAGAAGAAAGTCGAGGTTCCCGGGAAAGAGAAGATTGTGTACAAAGACAAGCCGGTGGAGAAAATCGTTTACAAAGACAAAATCGTCGAGAAGAAAGTCGAGTTTCCCGGGAAAGAGAAGATTGTGTACAAAGACAAGCCGGTGGAGAAAATCGTTTACAAAGACAAAATCGTCGAGAAGAAAGTCGAGTTTCCCGGGAAAGAGAAGATTGTGTACAAAGACAAGCCGGTGGAGAAAATCGTTTACAAAGACAAAATCGTCGAGAAGAAAGTCGAGGTTCCCGGGAAAGAGAAGATTGTGTACAAAGATAAACCGGTGGAGAAAATCGTCGAAAAAGTCGTGTATAAAGAGAAGAAATCCTCGAGTGGTGGTGGTAGCCGAGGAGACCCGCGCCTTCCCAATGGTTCCCCGAAAGTCACCATCAAAATCGGCAATACGGTTGGTTTCTTCTATGACATTGAGAAGTGAGTTAGAGAGATTATTACGGATTTGTCGAATTCATTGGTATTATTATATATTATTATTACCGACATCGTTGTCGTCGTCGTCTATTGCATCACGCTCTAAAATATAAAAATAAACGATATTTCATTCTTGAGTTATTATGAATTTAAACCTCTACATCGAACGAACCATCCTCGCTAGCTTTGTCATCATTCATCACTTTTTCTTTTTGTATTGGTTCTGAATTTGCGTCAATGATTTCATTCATAGAGGGTCTTTCGTCTGACAAAGAAGTGGAAGAGGAAACTGGAAACGCACTTTCGGCTTTTTCCAACTTCTCCGGCTGCGCCATATCCTCCACGCTCTTCACCATCGCTTGCTTAGGCATTCTCGCTGCATATTTTACTTTCTTAGCCGCAATACCCGCGATGGATTGTGTTTTCTTACTTTTATTCCGTTTCTTCAACACGTCGCTCATTAAACTCGAGTGTAAACCTTGCGTCGCAGCAATTGGCATGAGTTTTCCTTTCCCCGGGTCTTGCTTCAAGTGTTTCGCGGCAATCGCTCGCGCCTCCGGAGTGCGATGATATCGTCCGTCCGCACCTAACTCCCACGCTAAAACACCATCAATGAGACACGCGTCGAGCATATCTACGATTTCGCACTTGATCTTCTCATCTTCGACTAAAGTGACGACTTCGACGCGATGTAACAAATTTCTTCTCATCAAATCTGCGCTCCCCATGTATATCTTCGGATCGGATTTCCCTGTCTCGATCGCGTTTTCGAAACGAAAGCACCTGTGGTGTTCTAAAAATCGACCTATGATTGAGACCACGCGAATGTTTTCAGACATGCCCGGGACACCCGGGCGAATTCTGCATATGCCTCGAACGATCAAGTTTACTCTAACACCCGCTTGGCTCGCCCGATAAAACGCTTTACAAATTTCCGGGTCGTCTAAACCGTTCATTTTCGCCGTGATGGACGCTTTATACCCTTTCTTTGCAGCGGTGATTTCGTTCTCGATTAAGTCCAACAACATAGATTGTAAGCTCTGTGGCGCGACCAATAATTTGTTAAACTCTTTCTGGAAATGATGTCCCATTAAAAACTTGAACAAATTCACCGCGTCTTCGCCGTATTCTTCTTTGCACGTAAACATGCCGTAATCAGTATAAATGCCCGCCCTGGACGGGTTATAGTTCCCAGTCCCTAAGTGAACGTACTTCACGAGCTTATGACCTTCTCTTCGAACGACTAAAGTTGCTTTACAGTGCGTTTTCACGCCTTTGACGCCGTATGCGACGTTACACCCGGCGGTTTCAAGCCGTTCGGCAAAACCCAAATTTCTTTCTTCGTCAAATCGAGCTTTCAATTCAACTAAAACGGCCACGTTTTTCCCGTTATCGCACGCTTTAATCAAACTCGAGATGATTGGCGAGTTCGACGAAGTTCTATATAACGTCGACTTGATGCTTAAAACGTCCTTATCATGCGCGGCAGCTTCGAAGAACGCCTGCGTGGAAGTCGCGAACGAATGGTATGGGTGATGGACTAAAATATCTCCTTTTTTGATCTCATCGAAAATATTATTTTTATTCAGCTCTTCCGAATCCGAAGCCGAAGAGGAAGGCGTATCGATACCAACCAATCTTGGGTGCGTTCTCGGAGACCAGTGATCGAAAACTAACGCGTCGTCCATTTCAAACCTCACGTTGATGGAATCCAAAACGCCAAATCCCAAAGGCGCGGCGTGTGGCACCGACGTCACGTCTAACGATGTCAACTCCAGAGATTTCATTAAACGGTCTTTCACGTGTTCAGGCATCGTATCTTGCACTTCTAATCGAACAAAGGACGCGAAACGTCTTGAACGAACTTCATCGGACATCATCTCCAACAAATCTTCCGCCTCATCTTCGTTTCTCTCGATGTCGGCGTTCCTACACACTCTGAATGGGTGACACGCGCGAATGTTGCATCCTTGAAACAACGTGTCCATATTTGCCTCTAAAATTTGCTCTAAAGGCAGAAACAGTCTACCTTTCTGTTCGCCCATAAATTCGCCGACGTCGATCCACCTTTCCACCACGGATGGAACGGAAACAACCGCAAATTTTTCGTTCGAGTACGCGTCCTCCAACTCCACCGCCAACGCTGTAGACAAACTCGGTAAAAATGGAAACGGATGGCAAGGATCAATCGCTCTTGGGTCTAAAATGGGTTCCAAGTGATCGTGGTACCACTCTCGAAGTTTCTTCACTGTTTCTGCGTCCAAATGGTCGTGCGATAAAATCTTGATGTTATGATCTGCTAAACTCGGCGCTATGTGCTCAATGTACAACTCCGCCTGAATATCCGACATCTTCTCCACTTCCGCGCTGACGTATTGGATCGTTTTCTTCGGCGACCACACGTTCTTCCCTCTTTTTTTTACTAAATGCCCAACCCCGACTGATTCTTGCCTCTTCAACGCCCCAACTCTCTTGGCGAAAAACTCGTCCAAATTCCTCCCGCTTATCGCTAAGAACCTGAGTCGCTCAAACGCCGGTATATTTTCATCCGCGGCAGCTGCCAACACTCTCCAATTAAACGCCAACCACGACATTTCCGGGTTAAATATCTTATCGTTTATGGTGAACGACTCGATGTCTTCGTCTTTAAACTGCTCGACGTCGCTCTCCGTGCCTTCGGGTATAAATGGTGGACACGTTTCCAATAAAATTTCTAAAGCGGCGTTTATTATGCTCTTGTACCCGGCAGTTTCTTGATTATACATCTCTAATTCGTCCATGGACAAGCCGAGTTTTTCTATTTGCGTGTCTCTTTTGGCCGCGCCCATTTGAGATGAAGATGACGGCGACGTTTCTCTTCTCCCTCCTCGACCGACGGCATCGGCGATGACGTGGAAACGGCGGCGCGAGTCCGACGCGTCGTTCTCATCGCGATGCACGCGTCGGCGCCGATATTTTTTTACTTCGAGATCGTTATTCCCTCCTTTACGAACGACGCGCGAAACGTCCCCCGCGAACGAGCGAGACAACACCGCAAACATTCGTTTCCTCCTCTCTCTTTCTTTCTCTCTCTCTCTCTCTTTCTCTCTCTCCCGCTTTTGCGCAGACGTGCGTGGTTGGTGGTGCGCTTTTTTTATCCCCGTCGAAAAGGAATATTTTCACTGCCGCCACGTATTCATTATTCGTTATTACGTTATTTACAGTCCGTCGTCCGTTCCATTTTTTTTTTTTTTTGTGTGTGTGTGTGTGTGTTTGCGTGTGTGTTTTCATTTTGACCCCCTCGACCTCTCGACGCTCGATCACGTCGATGCCTCGACAAAAAAAAATTAAAAAATTGAGAGAATTAAATTGAGCGCGCGCTTTTGTTTGTACACGCGCTCCTCACACGCACACGCACATCGACGCAAACCTTGGGGGTCAATCGTTTAGACACGCTTTTTTATCGGCGGGAGACGCGAGAATGCCACCAAAGAAAGGAACGAAACGGAAATCGGCGAGCAAAGAGCCGCCTTCCGAGCCGAAGGAAAAAGAAGAAGAAGAAGAAGCGAAAGCGAAGGAGGAGGAGGAGGAGAAGGGAAAAGAAATCGCCCCCGACGGTGGCGGTGATGACAATGAAAATGCCGACGGAGACGAAACCAATAAAACCGATGTTGGTAACGAAGAAGAAGAAGATAAAGATAAAGACGACGAGCGAGACCCGACGGTAAAGAGGCAAAAGAAGAACAAAGATGCGCCGAAAGAAGATAAAGCGGTAGAAGCGAACGACGATAAAGACAACAACGTTGCCGATGAGGGGACTCCTACTCTGGAAGGAGAGAAAGAGGAAGACAATAAAGTTCACACGCCTCTATCGTTGGAATATCCAACGTTGGAACGGGTCCGAGAATTCGTTCCACTCGTCACGTGTAATCAATTCGAAGCGAAATATCGCGACGAGGACCCACAATATGAGCAGAATCAACTTGAATTGTTCAACATTTTAATTAAGTTTCCGGTCAAATCGCAGTTGCAGTTCATCGAGGACAGCGACTCGTTGGCTTCACTCAGGAAGAGGTTGGCAAGTCACAACGCGAAGGTGTGGTTGACCACGAAGAATATGGTTGCAGCAGAGAAAGAACTGGAAAAACTACCGGAGAAAGTAAGTCAGGCATTGAAAGCTTTGTACGATTCCAATCACATGAAAGAAGACGCGCTGGATCACCGCGTCTTGTCTTTCTTGGCGCAAATGAAAGAAGAGAACGCACTTTTAGCCATCGAAGATTTGTCCAATCAAAATTTAGACGTCATTAAGAACGTTTCCGCATATTTCAAAGGCGTCTGCCGAAGAAGGAATGACGAAAATAGAGATGGAGCTATGTTTGGATCGATAAGCGCCGCCGGCGTCGGAGTGGGTCAAGAGCAAGGCCATGCGTACAATCCAGCTTTGCAGGATGTCCAAAATGCGCTCATGCGTGGTGTCATTACACCCATGGTAGGAACGGCTATGGAACGATTGTTTATGAGCAACCCAAACGTCCAATTTGACGCCGCGGCCTGGGAAGAATTCACGCAACTCAACGAGATGATGGCGATGAGTTGCATCGACGAAACGTTCATGGAGTTACAAAACGCTCGAGGCGGTGTACGTAACCCAAATGGCTTATTCGTCTCGAAAATTCGAAAGTTTTTAGGACAAATGAGGAACAATTTTGGCGGTGGCCATGGTAACTACGGAGGAGTGGGTGGGAATTTCGGTGGTCAGGGAGGACAAGGAAACAATTTTAATAACTACAACAATAACTTCGGAGGAAGAGGAGGAGGAGGAGGCTACGGCGGTCAAGGTATGGACGATCAAACGATTAGAAATTCTCTCCCGGAAATGTATGCGAACAGAATAGTCGCATGCATCGAGCAAGGCCGTTTCCAGCGAAACGCTGTCGACGAGCGCATGCTCTCTGCCTTGTCACAAGTCAAAGATCCATCGGCACTGGACAAGATTGTCTCGGAAATGGAAACCACAAACGTGGACAACGTCCGGAACGTCGCCGGGTATTTCATGGGCATCATTAGAAAGAACAAAAATTATAATAGCGGTGGTTTTGGAGCACAGTTTTAATAAAACATAAGAACCCCTTTTTTATATCTCTGACGTCTGACTTTACACACCCACAATAACAAGAACCACACGACGTACAAATTTGTAGTTTAGGTAATTCTTCTTCATTAGAGCACACGATGCGCGCATCCGTCGCAGCCGCCGCTCGGCACGCGCGAAGGAGAGAGTTGCGTTCGTTGAGTCTCGACAGCGCGAACACATCTTCTTCGTCACGTTTTAATACCAATGATACGAACAGAGGTTTTTATTCTTTTCTTGGTCCAACCATTCCTGCTTTTCAGCAAACGCAAGAAGTTGCCGATTCTTCTCCTTCTTTCAGCGGCAGCAACACGAAGACGACAGACAGTAGCAACGCAACGAAAACATCATCCACAGTCAGTCAGCTCGATTTCAATAAATTGGTGAAGCAACCAGAAGGCACGGAGTCGCCGATGAAATTCTACGAGCGGTTAGCGGACGAAGGCGTGTTGCAACGAGATGAGAAACAAGTGAAAGCGCTGCATGTGTTTGATACGTTTTATCACAAAGTCATGGGGAAAGATAGTAGTAGTAGTAGTAATAGTAGTAGTGGCAATAACAGCAAGAAGAACGATCCAGCTTTAGTTGAGAATAAATCGTGGTTTCAAAAGCTTTGGGAACAAACGAACAAATCGGACGCTTCGACGCTGGCAGGCGAGACGAGCGCGGGCGGGGTGTATTTGTACGGCGGACCTGGGTGCGGGAAAACGTTCGTTTCTGATTTGTTTATGGCGACGTTATCGAAATCCTTCTCGAAGCGAGTGCATTTCCACGCGTTTATGATGGAAGTACACGGGGAGCTGCACAGATTAGCCCAAATGAACAAGAAAACGAATAACATTTCGAACGAAGATACCGTTAAGTGGTTTGCGGATTCCCTGGCGGCAAAAATAGACGTGTTGTGTTTAGACGAGTTTCAAGTGACTGATGTCGCTGATGCAATGATTATTAGACGATTACTCGATAGGTTATGGGAGAATAACGTGCGAGTGGTGTGCACTTCGAATCGAGCGCCGGACGAATTGTATAAAAACGGACTGAATCGGAAACAATTTATACCGTGCATTGAAGGCATAAAGAATCGAATGCAAGTGCACAATATGGATTCGGTGTTTGATTATCGAATGGTCGGATCGGTCAGCTTGCACGGTGTATGGAAAATGATCTGGGAAAGTGATAGAACAGACGAAGAGGCAAAACAAATCGCGCACGATTGGTTGGAAATGAAAACGCAAAACCTCGCCGGTGAACGGACATTGAGAGAATTAGAAGTGGCTATTTCCGGTAGACGTTTACAGATTAAACAAGCTGGAGGTGGTGTTGCGAAAATAGAGTTTGACGAGCTGTGTAACGCGAATTTAGGACCGTCGGATTATGTCGCTTTGTGTTCTACCTTTCACGCCATCGGTATTGAGAACATACCAAAATTGTCTTTAGACCGAGTCGATTTGATGCGCAGATTCATCACGTTCATTGACTGCGCCTATGAACACAAAGTGAAACTAATCATCACGGCCTATGCGAAACATCCGGACGATTTACTCGTTGTAGCTGACGCTAAATCGTTTGAACGCGACGCTCGAGACGAGTTCTTTGCTTGGGATCGAGCGAAATCTCGTCTCAATGAAATGCAAACTGACGATTACACGAAATCTAAATGGCGGCCGAAGACGTCAAAATGGCTCTTAGAACAATCGTTTTCTCTCCGAGAGAAGATCAACGTTAACGTTCTGCGGGGATTATGGCAACGCTACGACAAAACAAAAAACGGCGTCTTGGATGAATCCGAGTTGGCGTATTTACTCGCCGACTTGAACGAACTCAAAGTCGGTCATCGACACGTGTCGAAAGACCAGCTGGACCATTCCTTGATAGAATTGACTCGAAGACGATGTGGAAGTCGAGGCGATGCGTTCGTCACCTTTGACGATTTTGTGGAATATGGCAGGAAAGGGTTTGATAAGATCGAGCTCCCGCCTTCGGATCATGAAAAAATTCGGTGCAAAGAAGGAGACTTGATACCGTCGATTTGAGTTTGTATGCATTAGAAGACTCTGGGCGCACAACGTGACATCCACGCGATAGATAGATTTAGCTGCGCGAAGCGATGCTCGTTTTCGACGCGGGACTGTTAAGACTGTCCGAAAATGAACTTTTTTGTATTATAGAATCCCCTAAATGCTAAAGGGGCTCCTTTTTTTTTCAACTTCGGACATGAAATTCAACACTGGTTTTTATTGGTTTGTCGCGTGGAAGAAAACTTCGCGCATGCGTGCGGTCTCGCACTGGACACCATCCGAGAACACATGGTCTCTTCCACCGCCCAAACGCTCGTTAAGAAGAAGAAGTCGTTCATTGCGTTTTTCGGCTTTTTTTACAAAGCTGATTTCACGTATTGGTGCATCGCTGTTATTGCGAAGTATCTACCTATCCCTAAAAGAAAGAGGATATTTTTTAGCGAAGGATGGGGAAGCTTTGAGCTGGTGGAACGCATACGAGCCTCGCTGGTGGAACCGGTAGCCTCTGGACGTGGCTTTTCCTCGAACGATGCCAGGAAAACGCTCGTCGAGTGGGACCCGTTTGGAGAGGTCAGCCAAACCGAATTCGAAGAAGAAGAACAAGAACAAGAACAAGGAGGAGGAGGAGGAGGAGGAGGAGGCAAAAAAAATACTGTGCGAAACCGGGATATTTAGAATCAAAGAAGTCGAAGAGCTGTGCAAGAAATCGAGAAACCTATCGGCACTACAAAGCGGACAAATACAGAAACTGTGGAGATCGTCTTCATCGAGGAGAATGGATGATACGAAAGTGAAGCGCGTCGTGATCGTGTTGCCGTTTACCGGTGACACGAAGTTTGAGTTTCGAAGACGTGTGGCAAAACAAATACTGATGGCAAAGTGTAACAACACCCATAATATAAAAGACGAGGAGACGGTCGTGTTGATTCCTGAGTTTGCGTTTTATGGAAATCGGAAAGCGGTTGGCCAAACTAATCATATTTTGAGCAACGTGAGCGAGTACATCTTGATGCACTTAATCGGATTGAGAGAGGCGTGCGGATTAATCGAATGGGCCAGGGATACATACGGGGACGGTGTTTCGATTGCAATTGGTGGGTCTTCCATGGGGGGGTATATTGCCACGGGTGCGGGCATTTTAGCCTCTCGTGCCTTCCACAGGGACGATGATACGAACACAAAGAAGAAGAGCTCTAACAGAGCGAACAAAAAGTTGGGCGTGGTGAGCGTGTGTTCCTGGCACAACTTTGAAAAGTCGTTCGCTCCGAATTCGTATTTGTATTTGAGATTGGATCGAGAAAAGGTTTTGATTAAAGATTCATACGTGGAAAACATGATCTCGGAGATCTTGATATCCTCAGAAAGCGAAGGATCGACTTCCTCGAGTTTGCCTATAGGAAGAAGCATATTTCAAAATCTAAACTGGAAAGCTGTTTTGAACCGAGCGATGCAACTATTAGGTGGCATTGATTGTTTAATGAAAGCGGGTGGAGGCGCGCAAAACTTTGAGAACAAGCTGGATACAATGGTGAATCATTTTTCTAAAAGAGATAGATTAATCACGTCGGATTACGACGAAATTGAAGCGATTAAGAGCCGATGTACCTCGTTTACAAAACCACGAGGGGTGGTTTTCACGTATGATCCCGGAGATCACTTGTCCAACGTGCTTAACCCAAAAGCCGCCATCGTACCTGCTTTTCTCGAAGCATTCAAACGCATGGAATCGTCGTAAATGATAATATGTGTAACAAACACACGGCGGATGAATTGTAACAAAATATTACTGTACATTACTAACACGGGTTCTGTTTAATTTACATGTCCTACTATTTATTATTTGTTGAGCACTTTGAGAAAATGCTCATGACGAATGCTCGTTGCCCCTATATCTTCTCGCAAAGCTGCTAAAGCCGCTTCTCTAACTATTCCTCTTA
>VIAV01000067.1:0-15356 GCA_009618065.1 Bathycoccus sp. SAG4 | reverse complement strand
AGAGAGAGAGAGAGAGAGAGAGAGAGAGAGAGAGAGAGAGAGAGAGAGAGAGAGGGAGAGAGAGAGAATGAGAGAGAGAGAGAGAGAGAGAGAGAGAATGAGAGAGAGAGAGAGAGAGAGAGGGAGAGAGAGAGAGAGAGAGGGGGGGAGAGAGATTTTAAGTGAGCGAGTAAGAGAGAGTATCGTGAGCGAGTGTATAATTTTATGTAAATGCGGCCAAAGAAAGAAATTTTATAGAACGAGAAAAGCGAATATGGTCCATATATTGTTAAACCAACAATCTTATTTTGTAATATTTAGTTTGCATGCGTACTGTGTTTAATTTTGAAGATTTTATGCAAACATCACCATCCATTCTGCTTGTGATGCTCCACGGCTCGTCGGAAACTCGATTCCGCCGAGGCTCTCGAGTACTCTCTCAGTGGACTTCCCAAATGATCTCGGCCGTTGAGGTCCACGCGTAACGGTCCTGCTCTTCCTCCAGGACCAAATTGTGTTTTCACATACACTTTTGGGGCGGTGAGCATGTTCAATCGAACCATTCGCATGATTTCAGAGATCTTCCAGTCTGGTTGATACTTTTCAACGGAGAACTCGGAACACACCGCACCTCCGATAGTCACGTTCCCAGTGTATTGCAGCATCCTCGGCGATACGACGCGAATGAATACCGGTTCGATCGGGTATTTCGAGCTGAAGTTCAATTCCATGTGTATTTTGCCGTCCCCTCCAAAGCGTCTCTTGAGTTCTTCGAGGTCTTTTCGCAAGAGCTTCGCGTCTTCGGTATCTTCGTCGAAGTCTTTCATTTTCAATCTCCAACAGTGCATGTTTTCGGGTGGGAATAAGCAAACACCTTCCACGGGAACAGTCTTATCTATTTTTATGTTCTTGAATTCCTGTTGGAGGCGCGAACTCATGCTTTCTAGATGCAACGCGCGTACTACAACCTTTTTAAGAATTTATGGAAGGGACTTGTTCCGATATTTTTTACAGCCGATGTTAGAAATCAAAATAACAACTTTTCGTACGAACTATTGACAATCATGGAAATTTCTTCCACTCTCGCTAAGATGGCATCTCGGTCGTTTTCGTCCAAATATTTACCGTATCTCGCCGTGAACTTATCCGGGTGCCATCTTAAATTGGCGCGTCTGAACGCTTTTTTGTAAATCTTTTCAGCAACAAGTACTTTTCTTTCCTCGCACTCAAAATCCTCCCCTTCCTCTTTTTGGCGCATCTCAAATGCAGCCATGTGCTGCAAGATATCTTCGGACGGTGGCCACGGAACATTGCGCATTGAAATCATTTTTCCTTCCTCTTCTCTAAAAGTAGTACTATCAAACTCTGTCCATCTTTGTTCGTGATCATCCCAGTCGATATCCTCTCTCGCAAAACATTCAGCGTCATCTAAAGATTTACACAACGTTTCAGCTGCCATCTCCGCGTTTCGTATTCTCTCCTCGTCTTCTTCTTCGTTCAAAGCGCTCTCTATCGTCAATTTCTTCTTTATTTCGATCATCTCTTGGTCCAAATACGCTCTCGTTTCCTTCTCTTGTTGGATGCGTAACAGCATATCTCGCTCTCGTTCGACCTGGGCGAATAACTCTCGTTTTCGTTGAATGTCGTTGAACCGCATGCGTCTGGAATTTTCTAAAAGAATTTCATCTGCCCCTTTGTTTTTGTCATCGTCATCGTCATCATCATCATCATCATCATCAGAAGAAGAAGAAGAAGAAGAAGAAGTTCCTTTTTCACCGTTTTCTGTCGTTTCATCATCGCTTCGGTTATAAAGTCTTGACCGCTCTCTTCTCTCTCTTCCTCTTCTTTTGAGTGGATTGATGAACTCAAATTCAACGCACTTAATATGTTTTGTCGTCGTCTCCTTTCCATTCGTCGTCGTCGTCTTCTTCTCTGTTCCGACGAGTGTCGCTCTCGACCCGTCGCTTTTATCCTCCATCGATCGACGCGCGTGCAGATGCACAACCGTAGTTGTCGTCGTCGACGTCGTCGTCGTCGTCGTCGTCGTCGTCGTCTCTGTCTTTTGTTTTTTTGTCGTTTTTGCGTTTTCGTGCGTTTTTTCTTTCTTTTTCGTTCGTTTTTCCAAAACCAATCGAATCAATTGTCCCGCAGTAAGGCTACGCCTGTACGCGTCCAGAACTGCGGTGCGTGAGCCGTTCGAAGGTCAGGAATAGATACCAATTAAATGTCATTCAAAGTCGACTTCAAACCGAGTTCGTTGGCGCGATCGATGTCGAAAGACACGACGTGTAAATACGCCAATCCCCCTGGGTTTAATAATAGCGCTGCCACAGAAACGACGACCGATGGTAGTGGAGGTAACGATGATACGAGCACTAAACAGCAAAAAGTAAAACCTCCCGTGCAGAAAAGAGACGAAGAGAAGATGCGGCAGTTTAGAATACGAAACGCGTACAAATTCGCGCAGAGTTCTTTTTCCGGCGTAATGATGACCGGAGTGATGATGTGGTTCACCGGAAACGGGATTCAAATTTTCAGCATAATGGTCACTTTCAACGGTTTATTCCAACCGATTAAAGCTATACTAACGAGTGGGAAAAGCTTTGAACGTTTCGGCGATAAGAACACTGACGTCACGACGCCGCGATTGATGTATTGCGGAATACAGTTGATAGGTTTAGCATTAGCGTTGAGAAAGTTGAATGCGATGGGTTTGTTGCCGACGCACGCGAGCGATTGGTTGAGTGGATTGAAACCTCCCGTGTTTTATGAGAGAGCCTATGGTGGCACTGAAATGTAATGTAGATAAGATTATGGGATTTTAGTATGATTATGGTACGATGGTTTGAAAGTGGTATGATTATCGTCCCGCTCGTCGAGTTCTCGTTTTTCGTTTTAATTCGTTCTCTTTCTCAATTTTCAAAAAGTTTCTCATAACTCAATCTGCGCCCACACGCTTTAATTGTCTCTCTCTCTATCTCTTCTCTCTATCTCTATCTCTATCTCTATCTCTTCTGTGCGTGTGACAAATGAGTAACTTAGCCACCACTCGTTTAGCGCAGGAGCGAAAAAACTGGCGAAGAGACCACCCGTATGGTTTTGTCGCGAAGCCAGAAACGAAAAACGGTACCGTGGACCTCATGGTGTGGAAGTGCGTTGTTCCTGGTAAGACAAACACGCCATGGGAAGGCGGAGAGTTTCCAATTACGATGACGTTCCCGAAAGAATATCCGGTGAAACCACCAAGAGTGATGTTACCGAGAGGGTTTTTCCACCCGAACGTGTATCCGACAGGATTGATTTGTTTATCAATTTTGAACGAGGAGAAAGGGTGGAAGGCGTCGATTTCAGTGAAACAAATATTGGTTGGGGTGCAAGATTTATTGGATAACCCGAACAACGACGACGCGGCGAACCAAGAGGCATATTCGTCGTTGAAACGTAGCAAAGAACAGTACAAGAAAAGGGTGATAGAAGAAGTTGGGAAGTATAAGAAGAACTACACGGTGGGCGACGACGATGTAATCGTCATGTGAAAAACAAACAATTGTAACTTTCTAAATATAGACTAATGATAATGTACAAAAACTAATGCGTGATGAGTCGTCTTTGAGGTCGTTCCGGTTCTGCATCGCCCCTTTCAGTCCTCGTAAACTCAAACAAGACTGTGGGACTTCTATAGATTCTTATCAGGAGCCAATACAGACGCTCTTCCAACAAGTGCTCTCCCGCATTACGCATGACGTATATATCCTCACACAAGGCGGTTAAGCGCCTAGTGCACGGTAAATCTTGGTGTGGAATCTTCGTCACTAAATTTGAAGTCATCCCTCGAATGAACGTGCCAATGGCTAAAATGTACGCAACGTACATTCCGGTGAGACCACCGACGATTTTCGAAAACTGCGCAAACGCGCCCGTAGCAACTTCGCTCGAGATCAAGATAATTTCTGGTCCCGAACCAGTATCTTTACACTGCTCCCAAGATGGGTGCCAATTCTCACGTTGAGACCGCGTTTAATGTGGCAGCATCAACAGCGTTGCTCTTCGCCGGGACTTCGCACGCGATACTGCAGAGACCATCGATACTCGTACGTTGATGATTTATACATAGTTTTTACTTTGTTTGCGCATCTGTGTGTACGCGTGGATACACATGGAGTGCTTTGTGAAAAGAGGCCCAATTTTATTCAACTAAACTAAATTTTCTCTCTTTCCTTTTCTCAAATATCAACGACAGTCAATATTGTTTCTGTTCGTGTTCGCGGCGGAAAGGATCACAGGATCTCAGAATAGAGTGCTAACGCAAGAAATCGTTCGCACAAGGCGACAGATAATATGGTGGACAGCTTTGGGACTGGCCATTTTTGGAATGCTTGGCGAACTTGTGGTACAAACGTCGTTCATAGCGTTTAAATCAAATTCAAAATGGCACGAAGAGTTTATACGGGTGCTTGGTTTCGTGAAACTACGTTCGATATTGGAATATGTGATGGAATTTGTGCCTCTCTTTCTCGTGGCTATATCAGCTGCTGGGAAATTACACTTGAGTCGAGAGCGAGAAATAGACTTCCTCTACGGGGGCAATATGGAGGAAGATGGAGTGGTGTTGGTCGACCCGTCCATTTTGCGGGATAGAGCGTTGATTCGGTGCGCGTTTATCGCTGGTGTTGCTGCATCGGCGGTGCCTTCTTTAACTGGAATACCTTACTTTCTCTTTGCTGCTATATTCCTCACGAGCTGGGGACTTTTGGACAAACGAAAACTCGTTCGGCCACCGGCGTTCATTTTGGTTGTAGCGATGGCATACGCTTGCGTGCACTTCATGTTAATCATGTGCTACCAGTTTCCTCAGTTGCACGATAGCGCAAACAAAGTGTTTGCCTCTTGGATTGGTTTGTATATCATGGATGGTAGTGATGGGCCAGTCGTTCGAGGTATGCGTTTATTGCAGTTATTCGCAATCGCGGGTTTCTTTTCTTCCGTGTGCGAAGCATCTGCAAACGAAGATATCGTGGATGAGGTGCAGTATAATCAAGATGGGTCTATTACGGAAGGTTTGGATGATATTGACGAGCCGTTAATTTCGCACATGCGAGGTTCTGATCGAGAAACTAGTGAGGCTGCTCTTGTAGATCCCGGCATCCCGGCTCGACTTTTGGCAAAGTTTTCTGGGGTCATCTCTGCTTGTGCCATCATACTCTCCGCTATAACTGCTCCGTCTGCATTAGCGTTTCCGATACTGCTCTTCTCTCTGATGTCGGTATTATATCCACCCACCCACAAGGAGTTTTCAAAGTTGCTCGCGCCTTCGGCTCTGATTTATGTTGCTTTGTGGTCATTCATCGAATTCATCGTGCAAGCGATTCCAGGAACAGATAATAATAGTTTCTTTCTCGTTCTGGGGCTATCGAGACAAGAGTACGATTGGGTTGGGTCTTTAAGAATGGCTTCAGTCTTTATTGGGATGACAATTTTAGCCTATTTTAGCCGATTGGCGAGAGGAACCCCTAACGAAACTACATTGCAAGCAGCGGCGAGCATGCGGGAGGAATCACTCCCGGTTTCTTTTGTTTTTGTGAATGCAGAGTACGATAATGTTGATTATGACTTTGATGAAGACGGATTTACACCTTCGGAGAGCGGTTGGGCTGGTGTTGCAGCGAGTTTCGCTTCAAAGCTCCTCATCCCACTCCTTCTTTGGCTCGTCGCGTTATCTAGGGACGATATCATCCACGCTGGTTTATTTTGCTTATTCTTACTTACACTAGCCAGGCCTGGTAAAACAAGCGTGCTGATATTCACTTCGAGAATTATAGCAATGGTAATCGCGTGCATGTATTTGTGGTCTCTAGATACCTTACCAGTACTTCTAGGAAGACGCAGGTTTTCAAAATTTGAAGATTTCCTCAAAATCTGCGGACTTTGGAATGAAGATGTGGTTCGATCGATGTGGCCAATGGCGTTAGTCTTGTTTGTAGATGTAGCTGTGATTCACATGCCGGGAATTATTCGCGCTTTATCGCATTTATTTCCGAGTGTTGAGGATGGAGAAACCCCCGTCTCATCGAATATTGGAAGTGCTCGCGCTAATATTGATGAAAACAACATGGAAGGCCATCGTAAGAGGGTGCAAGCGCTACCAAGAATCAAATTATTAATCGGTGCAATCCTTTCGGAGTTCTGGATATCTTCGAAGAGAGTCTTGAATTTCACTGGAGCCTACTCGGTATTGATTATTGGATTATTCACTGTGCTTACAAATGAATGCTCGCTTCTGAATTTAGCTTTACTATTATTTCTTGGAGGGGCGCTTGTAGTGCCTTTTGACACGATAGAAGATAGAAATAGAAGATCTGTGCGATGGGACACGTTGTTTGCTTTCGCTTTAGTTAATCTAGCGGTGAGATATGCATTTGGAGCATTTCCCTTAGCTCGATGGGTTGGGATGAATTCTGAGGCACAAGACTTCTTGGCAAACAACGTTGGATTAGAACCAAATTTACCCAGAAACAAGTTAATGATCTCCTTGCTAGGGCCTAGCTTATTACTAATCGCAACGCATTTCCACAGAATTGGGCTGTTGCACACAGAGCCGACGGGTTTACTCTCGGCAGGAGGGGAAAGTGATCAACCGATTCGGTTGGTCATCACCGGTACACAAGAAGGCCGTGTCCCGATGATAAAACGGATATGTATTTTACATTGCGATAAGTTCTTGACGCTAGTTGCTTTAGGATTTTCATTCCAGCGCGGAGTCGATATCATCGGGGCTTTGATGCTTTTTGCGTTGATTTGTACTTTATTCTCACCGAAATTGACGAGAACGAGTGAAATTTTGGGTGCTGTTGCTATCCTTTCGGCCCTTTTGGAATACACTTACAACATTGATTGGATACACAGAGCGCTCAGCGATAACAAAGATACAATGACTTGGATTGGAGCGCGATATTATCCCGTACAAGGAGAAGGTGTAATGAAGGAAGAAGCAATATGGCCACGAAACGAAAGAATGCTACTTTGGCCTGTTTTTGTTTTAGTCGCCGTGGAATTTTGCCGCATTTCTAGAAATTGGCTCGTAAAGCTACCACCGGCTTTGAAATCAGGTTGTGCACCAGAACCGTGTCATTTGTTTTGGCCACCGCGGAATCCAGAGGCTAGAAGTGCGGCTTTGAAGCGATCTACGATAACTAAGAAGGCCCCTTTCCGAAGGATGAACTCTATTCCTGATGACCACGAGCTCGTATCCGAAGATGTGAATTCAGAAGATGGAACATCTACTACGGCATATTCAGAAACTTACTTATCGGGCGATAGATCAGAGTCTTTGAGAGCAAGAGCTAAGCGGTTGTTGTTTCAGAAGGCGAGAACATCGATCGATCAGTTGAATTCTCTGTTGTTCATTTTACCCGAGTTTGTGGAAGGGGCGTTAGCGTTATTGATGCCTGGTTTGGCGTACGTAATTTTTGGTACCGTCGGTATTGCATCTGGTAACGTTCTCTCGCTCGTTTATCTGGGCTTAATGCTCCAAATGATGGAGAAAGAGCAAGTATTTACCGCTCCAAGCAACCGGTTGAAAGTATGGAAATTAGTATCCTTCGTGTGTGGTGTGGCGCTATTCTGGCAGTACATAGCATCTATGGGAGAATATCCCAACGAAACTGGAAGCGACGATTTCTCGGAAATGCCACCGACGCCTCCATTTATAAATAACAGTACTAGTACTAGTAATGATGGTGCTCTCGGAAAATCTGAGCGCGAGTATGAAATGGATGAGTTATTCATTTGGTTTGGTCTCGTGAAACGCTCTAAATTTATGTTGCTTGGACATTTTCTCGCCTTCTTTGTTGCTGCGTGTCAACTCAGAATGGACTCTGTACTAGCTTCTATGGAAGAACGTGCAAGAACTGCTGTTATTGCGGAAAATCCAGATTTAACAGAAGAACAGATAACAGAAGCAGCAACTTTGATGCTTCCAAGAAGAACACCCACGCAGTTGGCATTACTTCCGAGACGTCCAGGTGATCCCACGCTAAAAATATTTTCAGCTCTAACATGGGAAGCAACATCGAATTGGACAGTACTAGATTGGACGAGATATTACATCATACGTTACTCTAGAGAGGCTGCTTTCATCCTCGTCATCGTTGCTGGCACGTGTATGAATGATGCAATCCACGCCGGGTATCTGATTCTCTCCATCAGTATACTTAAAAATCGAACGTGGGACAGAGTAGATGAGCTGCTCGTTTGGATGAAAAGATACAATTTACTCGTTATGGGATCTGTATTGGCATACCAAGCTCCATTTGAGAGTCTCGTGGGTGTTTGGTTTGCTAATCGTGAAAATGCGCTGTGCTCTTTCTTGCACTTGATTGGATTTTATCGCGTAGATTCCGTTCTTGGCTTCAGTGCAGGACAACTTGGACCAGATCTTTTTATTTTCGCTAACATGTCCTGCTTACGATATCTCATCAATTCTCACGAGTATGCAGCCGTGTTAGAGATGGATCGTCAGGCACGTTCGAGAACGAAAACCGGTGATAAAGCTGAAACGTGGAAACGAGTAAGAAAGTATTATGTCCAGTGTCTCAAGGCTATGCGGGAGCGAGAAGATAGACATAAGCGCGTCGAAGAGATTCGTAATGACATTCAGAATCTTTCGCTCGAAGTCGTACGTCTGGAAAATATGCAACAAAAGGAAGAAAAAGGAACTGTCAAACAACAGAAAGATGAACATGATGGTGACAGCGAAGATGACAAATCTGTAAAAACACCGAGTATCTCTGAATCAAAGCTTCGTCATCGTAAAATTGCCGGTTCTAGACCTAAGATCGATGACTGGGTAGAAGAACAAGCTCACACGCCGCCTCGTGAAACACCATGGGAAGGTATCGATAGATCATTTGTAGGTTCAGAAACCATTCAAGATTCTGAGACGTATGCCGGAGGCGAAGATGTTGTAAGTGATTTGAAGGAAGACACGAATAACCAAGATGAGGACAAACTCGAAGACTTGGTTGATGAATTTATCAGAGGCGACAGAAGATCGGTGTTTGGTTTCATACTTGCGGGAATAATTGATATTTGGCCTTGGATAAGCGCTCCGGAAAGTTCTCTGGTGTACTTCTTCTATTTTCTCGCATTCGCGATGAATTTTTCTTTAATTACCGTAGTGTATCCAACTTCTTTGGTTTGCGCAGCTTTGATAGCTTCGCCGAAGCCAGGTCCGAAGTTTTGGAGATTTATGCTCCGGTATTCCGAAACCGTCATTATATTGAGTTATATTCTAAGCATTCCGTGCTCGAAAGCGTGCTTTTCATGGAAGCTTTGCGGCCAGACCAACATCATAGGCGTGCCAGATTTCTCAAAGCCATTCGTGGTATCTACTTTACCATTGTTTTTGGCGTATTTCGTAACATTACTTCATTCTTTTGGCCAAGGTGGAGTGTACGAGCTGAAACCACGCTATGACTCATGGTTGAATAGCACATATATGCCCATTGAAGATGACATTGTCGAAAATACTGAAAATGTATTGGATGAAGCGGTGATGGAAGAAATGTCACCTCGAAGTCGATATAGAATAGGAAGACGAGGAACGTTACAGGACTTTGAAAACTTGGGACGGAGCGTGAATGACCACTTATACTCCACAGACTCCTTCCAGAACATTTCGAAAAATCTTGATACGTTCTTCCAGCGTTTACTGACGGATGAAACCGAATTTGGACCTTCCTTCATATCGATTTCAATTTTAGATACAGAGGATCATACCGAGGACGATTGGACAAAAATCGGGAATGATTTGAATTTTGCTCTCTTACAGTTGCAAGATTTCGAGAATTCAAACAATGCAGACTACTATTCGCTCGATCTCGTCGAAACCGATGTGAAAGGCACTTTATATCAAAAAGGGCACCGTACGGCTGTATTCCAGGTTGTCGCTCCACTGACTATTTTGACTCCCGCTGCTGATGCAGCCAACGGGGTGAAGAAGTTGCAACTCAGGGAAGCGTCGTCTGATTTACAGGAAAACGGAGAAAATGTAATGCCTGGTTTACCCGGGATCACTTCCGTCCGGGCATTTCATCGCGAACCAGAGAATTTTTACGGAATAACTGCCGCGGTGGACATCATCGCAGCTTTATTTGCATTACTCTTTTATCAATCTAGTATCGAGGCTGATCCGCAAGCATTGATTGAAACTGTCAGTCAAGGATTATTCCCTCAAGATTATGTCTTCACGATGTTCTTCATTCTGGTCTTATTACTTGTTGATGCGGTGATATATCTGAAAAGAGCGAAAGCAGCGAAAGTGTTTTTTCACTATACCACTTTTGCATTTTTTACCACCGGGCTACTCATTTTATATCACAAATCCACGACATCGAACCATAAGGCATTGAGAGTTTTCTTCCTCATCAAATGTCTTTCGTTCGCAACGAGCGCGCGGCAGCTACGATGTGGATTCCCGGTTATTTTAAACGAAAGTTTACGATGGCTGAAAAGGCGCAATGAAGAGTTTGCCTCGATTCTGTTTGGAATTTATTACTCGATACCGTTTTTGTATGAGCTTAAAGTTTTGTTAGACTTTGCGTGCACAGCCTCGAGTTTAGATATATTCGATTGGTTGAAGCTCGAGGACATCAACCGAAGCTTGTTCGAGATTGATATTCGGAATAAGACATACTATAAGCGCTATCCTTTTGGGAAGCCTCAACCTACGTGGAAAAAAGTGTATTTAGAAGGCGGCGGTCTTTTCGTACTTCTGTTCGTGGTTTTGGTTGTGCCGTTCTTTGTGTTTTCAACTTCAAATCCGCAAGTGGGACCAAATCCAGTTTTAGAGACTCGGATGAACATCACGTTCATATCGCCGAATGGTACGTCCGCATTCGAAGTGTTTACCGGCGGAAATCGAAGAACTATTCAGTCCGAAGAGTGGATGAGGTTGAATACTGATTCTTTGACTCCACCACCTGTGCGCCACCCGAATCAAATTCAAGATGCGTGCTTATCGCCCGATTCGGATAAAATTTGGGCTCTACCACCTCCGGCAATGAAAGACTTCTCGAATTCTATCGTTGCTGGGACTAAAATTCTAACCTATTGGAATTTCCGCCGCGCTTTACCTTTGGATAATCAAGTCGTCATAGCTGGCGGAAGATCGGTTGTTATACAAGAAAGGGAAGCGGAGAAGTTGAGAAAAATGATCAGTGGTGAAAATGATAACGATAATGCTGTACTCATCGAAGGTTTGTATCCTCGCGTTTGGAGAATCCTTGGCAAAGGAGATCCACTGCGAGAAATTTCAACGAATCAGTTTGTTGATTGCTCGTTTAAATTGAACGGATTGAACACTTCTCAACCTTGGTGGAGCGCAAAATGCGGCGTCAACATCAAATCAAACTCTGGCGAAAACACGTTTTGGGAGCAGTGTAAAGATACTGGTTCGGGACCAGAAATTATCTTGATCTCGAGCGAAGTTGCTACGGGCGCGTTTGCGCAGTTTTCGAAAATCGTCGGTGGTCTCACCGGAATGTACGTTGCGTACATTTTAGCCATTGGCACGTTCATTCGAGGGATGACTTCAAATTTAGTGACGAAGATTCCACACCAAGATTTACCGTGCACTAGGCGCTTAACCGCCTTGTGTGAGGATATATACGTCATGCGTAATGCGGGAGAGCACTTGTTGGAAGAGCGTCTGTATTGGCTCCTGATAAGAATCTATAGAAGTCCCACAGTCTTGTTTGAGTTTACGAGGACTGAAAGGGGCGATGCAGAACCGGAACGACCTCAAAGACGACTCATCACGCATTAGTTTTTGTACATTATCATTAGTCTATATTTAGAAAGTTACAATTGTTTGTTTTTCACATGACGATTACATCGTCGTCGCCCACCGTGTAGTTCTTCTTATACTTCCCAACTTCTTCTATCACCCTTTTCTTGTACTGTTCTTTGCTACGTTTCAACGACGAATATGCCTCTTGGTTCGCCGCGTCGTCGTTGTTCGGGTTATCCAATAAATCTTGCACCCCAACCAATATTTGTTTCACTGAAATCGACGCCTTCCACCCTTTCTCCTCGTTCAAAATTGATAAACAAATCAATCCTGTCGGATACACGTTCGGGTGGAAAAACCCTCTCGGTAACATCACTCTTGGTGGTTTCACCGGATATTCTTTCGGGAACGTCATCGTAATTGGAAACTCTCCGCCTTCCCATGGCGTGTTTGTCTTACCAGGAACAACGCACTTCCACACCATGAGGTCCACGGTACCGTTTTTCGTTTCTGGCTTCGCGACAAAACCATACGGGTGGTCTCTTCGCCAGTTTTTTCGCTCCTGCGCTAAACGAGTGGTGGCTAAGTTACTCATTTGTCACACGCACAGAAGAGATAGAGATAGAGATAGAGATAGAGAGAAGAGATAGAGAGAGAGACAATTAAAGCGTGTGGGCGCAGATTGAGTTATGAGAAACTTTTTGAAAATTGAGAAAGAGAACGAATTAAAACGAAAAACGAGAACTCGACGAGCGGGACGATAATCATACCACTTTCAAACCATCGTACCATAATCATACTAAAATCCCATAATCTTATCTACATTACATTTCAGTGCCACCATAGGCTCTCTCATAAAACACGGGAGGTTTCAATCCACTCAACCAATCGCTCGCGTGCGTCGGCAACAAACCCATCGCATTCAACTTTCTCAACGCTAATGCTAAACCTATCAACTGTATTCCGCAATACATCAATCGCGGCGTCGTGACGTCAGTGTTCTTATCGCCGAAACGTTCAAAGCTTTTCCCACTCGTTAGTATAGCTTTAATCGGTTGGAATAAACCGTTGAAAGTGACCATTATGCTGAAAATTTGAATCCCGTTTCCGGTGAACCACATCATCACTCCGGTCATCATTACGCCGGAAAAAGAACTCTGCGCGAATTTGTACGCGTTTCGTATTCTAAACTGCCGCATCTTCTCTTCGTCTCTTTTCTGCACGGGAGGTTTTACTTTTTGCTGTTTAGTGCTCGTATCATCGTTACCTCCACTACCATCGGTCGTCGTTTCTGTGGCAGCGCTATTATTAAACCCAGGGGGATTGGCGTATTTACACGTCGTGTCTTTCGACATCGATCGCGCCAACGAACTCGGTTTGAAGTCGACTTTGAATGACATTTAATTGGTATCTATTCCTGACCTTCGAACGGCTCACGCACCGCAGTTCTGGACGCGTACAGGCGTAGCCTTACTGCGGGACAATTGATTCGATTGGTTTTGGAAAAACGAACGAAAAAGAAAGAAAAAACGCACGAAAACGCAAAAACGACAAAAAAACAAAAGACAGAGACGACGACGACGACGACGACGACGACGACGTCGACGACGACAACTACGGTTGTGCATCTGCACGCGCGTCGATCGATGGAGGATAAAAGCGACGGGTCGAGAGCGACACTCGTCGGAACAGAGAAGAAGACGACGACGACGAATGGAAAGGAGACGACGACAAAACATATTAAGTGCGTTGAATTTGAGTTCATCAATCCACTCAAAAGAAGAGGAAGAGAGAGAAGAGAGCGGTCAAGACTTTATAACCGAAGCGATGATGAAACGACAGAAAACGGTGAAAAAGGAACTTCTTCTTCTTCTTCTTCTTCTTCTGATGATGATGATGATGATGATGACGATGACGATGACAAAAACAAAGGGGCAGATGAAATTCTTTTAGAAAATTCCAGACGCATGCGGTTCAACGACATTCAACGAAAACGAGAGTTATTCGCCCAGGTCGAACGAGAGCGAGATATGCTGTTACGCATCCAACAAGAGAAGGAAACGAGAGCGTATTTGGACCAAGAGATGATCGAAATAAAGAAGAAATTGACGATAGAGAGCGCTTTGAACGAAGAAGAAGACGAGGAGAGAATACGAAACGCGGAGATGGCAGCTGAAACGTTGTGTAAATCTTTAGATGACGCTGAATGTTTTGCGAGAGAGGATATCGACTGGGATGATCACGAACAAAGATGGACAGAGTTTGATAGTACTACTTTTAGAGAAGAGGAAGGAAAAATGATTTCAATGCGCAATGTTCCGTGGCCACCGTCCGAAGATATCTTGCAGCACATGGCTGCATTTGAGATGCGCCAAAAAGAGGAAGGGGAGGATTTTGAGTGCGAGGAAAGAAAAGTACTTGTTGCTGAAAAGATTTACAAAAAAGCGTTCAGACGCGCCAATTTAAGATGGCACCCGGATAAGTTCACGGCGAGATACGGTAAATATTTGGACGAAAACGACCGAGATGCCATCTTAGCGAGAGTGGAAGAAATTTCCATGATTGTCAATAGTTCGTACGAAAAGTTGTTATTTTGATTTCTAACATCGGCTGTAAAAAATATCGGAACAAGTCCCTTCCATAAATTCTTAAAAAGGTTGTAGTACGCGCGTTGCATCTAGAAAGCATGAGTTCGCGCCTCCAACAGGAATTCAAGAACATAAAAATAGATAAGACTGTTCCCGTGGAAGGTGTTTGCTTATTCCCACCCGAAAACATGCACTGTTGGAGATTGAAAATGAAAGACTTCGACGAAGATACCGAAGACGCGAAGCTCTTGCGAAAAGACCTCGAAGAACTCAAGAGACGCTTTGGAGGGGACGGCAAAATACACATGGAATTGAACTTCAGCTCGAAATACCCGATCGAACCGGTATTCATTCGCGTCGTATCGCCGAGGATGCTGCAATACACTGGGAACGTGACTATCGGAGGTGCGGTGTGTTCCGAGTTCTCCGTTGAAAAGTATCAACCAGACTGGAAGATCTCTGAAATCATGCGAATGGTTCGATTGAACATGCTCACCGCCCCAAAAGTGTATGTGAAAACACAATTTGGTCCTGGAGGAAGAGCAGGACCGTTACGCGTGGACCTCAACGGCCGAGATCATTTGGGAAGTCCACTGAGAGAGTACTCGAGAGCCTCGGCGGAATCGAGTTTCCGACGAGCCGTGGAGCATCACAAGCAGAATGGATGGTGATGTTTGCATAAAATCTTCAAAATTAAACACAGTACGCATGCAAACTAAATATTACAAAATAAGATTGTTGGTTTAACAATATATGGACCATATTCGCTTTTCTCGTTCTATAAAATTTCTTTCTTTGGCCGCATTTACATAAAATTATACACTCGCTCACGATACTCTCTCTTACTCGCTCACTTAAAATCTCTCTCCCCCCCTCTCTCTCTCTCTCTCTCCCTCTCTCTCTCTCTCTCTCTCTCATTCTCTCTCTCTCTCTCTCTCTCTCTCTCATTCTCTCTCTCTCTCTCTCTCTCTCTCTCTCTCTCTCTCTCTCTCTCTCTCTCT
>VIAV01000066.1:0-15666 GCA_009618065.1 Bathycoccus sp. SAG4 | reverse complement strand
TTGAAAAGTAGAAAACACCACCACCACCACCACCACCACATCTCGCGCTCGCTCTTATTTTTTCGAAGGACGAAGGACGAAGGACGAAGAAGAAGAAGAAGCACAAAACGTTTTGTTCTTTTTTCTTTTCCACAAACAAAATCCCGTTCGCATTTATCCACACTTTGTAAACGAGCACATACACCAATGGCTGACAAAGATGAATCTCTCGCCGCCGCCGTGAATTTATTGACGCTTCTCGCCTCGGATTCAGGCAAGGAGACGTTCTTCCTCCCGACTCTCGACGATACATCAACGACAACGAAACAGAAATGCTTTTTATTCGAGTGCTCTTCGACGGCGTTGCAAGCGTTGTCGAAGATGTTTTTACCGTCCACTCCGGGTGCGTTGAAAGTCTCTGCGCTGAAATCTATCGCGAAGAAAGCGAAACAGGTGGAATTGACGGAAACGCAAGCGTCGTTTAACACTCTGTTCGGATATGGCATCTCGAAGAAAAACGAAACGAGATTACGAACCCTGTTTGAGGAGAGTGCGAAGGAAAAGAGATACGGAGCGGTGATTAGCGTTCGATTGAAGTGTGGGGAAAGCGTGGCGGTGTGTGGATTGTTTGAAGATGGCGAAAATGGGTTTGGAAAGGCTTCTTTGAGCGACGATTCGAAGCTTTCTTCTTCTTCTTTCTGGGCATACCCGTTGGCGCCGTCGACGACGTTTCTCGAGCTCCAATCGACGCCGGAGAAAGAGACGGATGAAGTCAAATGGCTGTATTGCGACGATAAAGGAAACTCGAGGACGGAAGATATGCCATACTTTAAATGGAAAGGCAAGTTGCGGCCGTACAAAATCTCACACCAGGAAAAGTTGTTTCGAGGGATGCGAAAAGTGCCGGATTCGGTCGTGAAAGCTGAGTGGTGGGAAACGAGCAGACCATTAGGTGAGGAGCGGGCGAGGCAACAGAGAGTGGCGGACGAATTGTCGCAAAAAGAGATCGAAAAGTTACGAAAGGCATGCGCTATTGGAAGAGGAGCGATTGATTGCGTGGTGCGAGCGATTCGCCCGGGGGTCACGCCGGAGGCATTGGACGCGTTGTGCCACGATTACATTTGCGATAAGAATGCGTACCCATCGCCGTTGAATTATTATTGCTTCCCGAAATCGTGCTGCATAAGCGTAAACGAAGTTATTTGTCACGGTATTCCCGATTGTCGGCCATTGGAGGAAGGGGATATCGTGAATATCGATGTTACGGCGTTTTTTGGTGGATACCACGGTGACTTGAACGAAACCGTTTTTGTCGGTAGTGGTGGTGATAAAGGCAATAGTACTAAAACAGATAGCGAAGGAGGAGGAGAAGAAGTAGAAGTAAAAGAATCGGATAGCGACAAAAAAGAAACGTTTAAACTGCTCAAGTGCGCTTACGAGTGCCTCGCTGCTGGCATGTCCATAATCAAACCAGACACACGTTACAGAGACATTGGAGAAAAAGTCTCTACGGTCGCCTCCAAATACAACTGTTCCGTCGTCAAAACCTACTGCGGTCACGGCATCGGCAAGCACTTTCACTGCTTCCCGAACGTCCCGCACTACAAAGGCAACAAAGCCTCGGGTGCCATGAAGCCGGGCCACGCGTTCACCATAGAACCGATGATCAACCTCGGCAAAGAATGGCGCGACGAATTATGGCCAGATGGATGGACCGCAGTCACTAAAGATGGCAGCTTGAGCGCGCAGTATGAACACACGATGGTATGCACCACGGATGGCGTGGACGTGTTGACGAAACGGAACAAAAATAGCCCGCGAGTGTTTCCGTTTACGGAATACGAGGATATCGACGAGGACGAAGAGGAGGATAAAGAGAAGATCATGCTGGAGCTCGAAGAGCTCGTGAATGAATTCAACTCGAAGCTGTAGAGTCATACAGAGAAAGAGAGAGAAAAAGTGAGAGAGAAAGAGAGAGAGAAAGAGAGGAGGTAGTAGAAGAAGTAGTAGCATTAGAAGTAGTGTAGTTTCGTATTGTCACCGTGGTATCTCCCAGGCTCTCCGCGTTTACTTGAGATCGTTCGTCTCTCGCGAATATTCATTTTATTTATCAAGTGGTATTCAACATGGCCATAACGTAACGGTTGAGGAGGGTTATATTTTTCCCTCAGCCGCCAAGCAAAAAAAACCTCAAAGTCGAAACGCAAACGCGAGAAGATAAAAGAAATCGTACCATGTTTGTCGCTCAAACCCTTAACCCGTCCTCGATCGCCGCGCGAGCGCGAACATGTGCTTCGTGCGACGGAGAGAGTTGCCGCTGCGCTTTTTGCGCGAGCATTGGTTCGAAGAGAAGGACGATGTCTCAAAAACGCAATCCGTCCGTCATCACTCGCGCAGAACAGTATCGCCCGGGCATCAACATGCCGGAAGGCCCAGACTCGGACTTGAATAAGTGGTCGAGAAAAATCACGCAACCGAAATCGCAGGGCGCCTCTCAAGCCATGCTCTACGCTACTGGCTTAAGCGAAGCGGACATGAACAAACCGCAAGTTGGGATTTCTTCGGTGTGGTGGCAAGGGAATCCGTGTAACAAACACTTGCTTTTGTTAGGGAACGAGGTGAAGAGAGGCGTCGAGGCGGCTTCGATGGTCGGATATCAGTTTAACACGATTGGCGTGTCGGACGGGATTAGTATGGGTACTCCGGGGATGTCTATGTCGTTACAATCGAGAGACTTGATTGCGGATTCCATCGAGACAGTTATGGCCGGTCAGTGGTACGACGCAAACGTGAGTTTGCCAGGATGCGATAAGAACATGCCAGGTACAATTATGGCGATGGGGAGGATTAACCGACCGTCGTTGATGATTTATGGTGGTACGATTCGACCAGGCGTTTCGCAGTTGGATGCGAGTAAGTCGTTGGACATCGTGTCGGCGTTTCAGAGTTACGGCCAGTTTGTGACGGATGCGATTACCGAGGATGAGAGGAAAGATATCGTGAGAAACTCGTGCCCAGGCGCTGGTGCGTGTGGGGGCATGTATACCGCAAATACTATGGCATCTGCGATCGAGGCTTTGGGGATGTCGTTGCCTTATTCGAGTTCAATTCCGGCGGAAGATCCGTTGAAGACGGACGAGTGTTTCTTAGCTGGGAACGCGATTAGACACATGTTGGAGATTGATTTGAAACCGAGAGACATCATGACACGAGCGGCTTTCGAGAACGCGATGACTATTGTTATTGCTCTCGGTGGTAGTACGAATGCGGTGTTGCATTTGATTGCTATGGCGCACGCGTGTGGTATTAATTTAACCTTGGACGATTTCCAAGCAGTGAGCGACAAGACGCCGTTCATTGCGGATTTAAAACCGAGTGGTAAGTACGTCATGGAAGATGTGCATAAGGTTGGTGGCACGCCGGCAGTGTTGAAGTATCTCATGGCGAATGGTTTGATTGATGGGTCCTGCATGACGGTAACTGGTAAGACGTTGGCGGAAAATTTAGAAGCCTGTCCAGATTTGAAGGAAGGACAGGATGTGATAGTGCCTTTGGAGGAACCGATTAAGAAAACGGGACATTTACAAACTTTGTACGGGAACATCGCCCCAGAAGGTTCGGTGGCGAAAATTACCGGGAAGGAAGGTTTATACTTTAAAGGTACCGCGATTTGCTTCGACTCCGAGGAGGAGATGCTCCAAGCGTTGGCCGAGGATTCTAAACAGTTTGTTGGTACAGTCATTGTCATTCGTTACGAAGGTCCGAAGGGTGGTCCGGGTATGCCGGAAATGCTAACCCCAACGTCTGCAATTATGGGTGCTGGTTTAGGGAACGATTGCGCGTTGATTACGGACGGGAGATTTTCAGGCGGGTCACACGGTTTTGTCATTGGTCACGTCACGCCAGAAGCGCAAGAAGGTGGTCCGATTGGTTTAATTGAAAACGGGGACGAGATTGAAATCGACGCGGAAAAGAGAACGATGAACGCATTGAACGTCACCGAAGCGATGTTTGCTGAAAGAAGATCCAAGTGGAAACCGCCACCTTTGGAGGCGACCAGTGGGACGTTGTATAAATATACCAAATTGGTGGCGAGCGCATCTAAAGGTTGCATTACCGATCTTTAACTACCAGTGGTACCTATTTTAATACCTATAACACTAATATGTCTATCGAAATTATTGACTCATCTTCCGCTCTTTTCTCGTCGTGCAGTTCTTCGTCTTCACTTGTCATCTTTTGGGTGTATCTTCTATCTACATCTATTACTAGTCATCCAATACCGGTCTATCGTCATCGTCGAATGACCACACGGCAAAATGGTGGTTCAGCGTTCGCACGCCGTGTAAACGCTTTCTAGTTTTGCTACTCAAAGCACCCTTCCCATTCTTATCTTTATTTACATAGAATATGCGTTTTATGCGCGAGTGCGTCAGTGCCATCGCACACATCAAACACGGTTCGTGCGTCATGTAAATGTCATACCCCGTGCATAAATATGGCTTTTCTGGGATGCCGATGGATTCAGCCATCACTTTTGCCGCGACAGATTTACGGCGTTTCTTAGCCTCTGGAGAATTTAAATCTTCTTCGTCTTCCTCTTCAGCAGCAGCAGCAGTTGTTTCTGAGCTCGCATTTGTATTATTACTATAACCTGTATTCGCGCCACCCGTGCGAATACCATCGTCTATGCGTACGAGAAAAACGCAATTCACAATTAAGAGAAGACATAAAATCACCCTGAGACATAGGCTTACACCACCTCGGGGAATTGTATTCTCCCGTATAATCCGCGTGACTTCAACAGGTTTTCGCGACGGCGTCCGTTCGTCGTTTTCCAAAACTCGATTGTCATTCTCCTTTTTGTTCCTACCACGTACGCGCGAAGTGGTAGCGCGGTTGATTTCTGAAATAATACTCTGAACGCGAGTTACTGCTGGGGGTGGAGGGTTTGGTGTGATTTCTATCGCCGTGTCTTTAGGAGGTTCAGCCGAAATAGTCACTCGCTGCCCCGTCACTTGCACATTTTGTACTGTTGCAGTTCTCATAGTTTCCGAACTTGTTGTTAAAAGTTGCTCTATCTTTTTATTATTAACTTGAGGAATAATGCTGTTCTTCTCAGCATTTTCCAGAGCTTGTTTCAACGCCGTGATTTCAGCTTTCAACTTTCCAATCTCAGCTTCAGCCATAGACGCATCCAGAGCTAATTTCATCTTGTTCGGTGTGAAAGGTCCTGGTTTATCATTACTATCTGGCCTGTTCTTAATTTCGTTTTGAAACTCCTCCTGGATATAAGCCAACTCTTGCTCCAACTGTTTGTTCTTTGCTCTTAACTTTTCAATCTCAGCCACATCACACTTGTTTCTCATAGGCGAAACCATTTCAGCATCAGTACTGGCGAAACTCAATTCGGCAGAAGTATCATCTCCATATTCCTCAGTGATATTTTCAAAATCTTTGAGTTTAATACCAAGGCGAACAGACTTTGCTTTTCCATCCACTCTTTTAATCTTTCCCACAATACCCATCTTTACCAAAGCATCACCAACTTTCTTTGGCGTTACACTACCGTTAAAATGTTCGTAGAGGTCGCTGAAGACCACATAATCATTCTCATCGCCCGTAAAATCAATAATATTTTCAAGTCTTTTTTTCAAAGATTTGGTCGGTTTATATTCCAAACTCTTCTTGATACAACACTCGGGAAGAGGAGGTGCTTCTGGAACATAAGCCTCGCAAATCAATCTCGCAAATGCTTCTTTCACGGTTCGTTTCTTCAAGTACTCACTTTTAAGTGTGGGGTCAGCCAATCTAACTTTTGGGTTCGTGTTTTTCATCTCTTCGTATTTTTGTTTTTCAAGATACGAATATTCAGTTTCAACATAAACCATCCGATTTTTCACCGCATCACCATCGTCGTTTCCTTTAATCTCAGGCATCTCGTTACAGAACAAGAACATCGTGGCTTGAGAAATAAAGTTCTCCTCGTTTTTATACTTCGCGGAGGCTGTAATTGGCTCGCCTCCACTCGCACACATTCTAATATTGTTCGCTAAAATCGGTCTCTCAGTATTTATTTCGTTCGCTAAAATAATCCTACAGTTCTTGTTTTGAAGAAGCCAACTCAAAGTGGGACTTTCACCCTGGAGGTTCTTGGATTGGTAGTTGCCGACGAATGTTCCGAGACCAAAACAATCCCCAAGAAGTTGCGTTAAACACCCTTTCCCAGAGTTGGTCTCACCAATCAAAACAACGAATCGTTTATCTTCAACATCACCAGCTAACGCACGAGCCAAAAGTTTTGCTACAAACTCACCCTTTTCACCTTCACCAAAAATACTTTCAAAGACCACTTTACGAACTTCTGTCTCCAAAAGTCCCTCTTGTTTCTTGTAATCAACAGGAGCTTTGAAAGTGAAGTAATAATCTGGGCTAAATTCTATAGTCTTTTGTTCGCCGAAATCCCAAATACAGTTGTTAAAAGCGAAGAGACCTTTTGTGTTTTCACGAGACTTTTCATAAAAATTGTTTTCTTGAGGCACGAGACTTTTGAACTCTCTCATCAAAGCACTTTTCTTACTGTTACTTCCACGATACTTACTTGCTACGGCAGGAGATATCGCAAACAGGTTCAAAAGTTTCAACTTAACTTCATCACTCTCCTCATCATACACACCATTTGCTGGGTCGTACCAAAGGAGTTTCCCTTTACAAGTCTTGAAACGATGTCCTTTTTCTTCCATCAAAGCGTGAAACTCTACGGCATTATCCCTATCGTTCAAATCGTCCCGTTCATCCAAACTTTTATCAACTTCATCTTCCTTCTGCGGTGTTTGATAATCGCTCATCCCCCCAACCTCCGTGACCTTAGTAACTTCCGTGACTTCGGGAAAAATAACGAACTTTGTGGAAAAAAAACGCGATCGAGAATGGTTATTTTTTCTTTACTTACGAGCGTTGCCGAAGACGACTTCCGTCGATTAAGATGATTAACGGGGTAGAGGAAGTCTTCGTACTCCTTTCCCCGCGCAGGATTACGAATACTTGTTTTTGAAGTACCGTCTTACGCGTTTCAAAAGTGAGGTTATTTATTCGGGAAAAGATTCGATTGGTCTCTTGGCACACGACAAAAGAAGAAGGACGGCAAACCAAAAATAGCTGGCGAAAAAGTGTTTCAACAAAAGTGTTTGGGGTTTTTGAATATTAGGGTTTAGCGGTTGAGTACCCCCTTAGTACTAAGGCAGTGCTAAGGCAGTACTCCCAAATTTTTTAAGGTCAAAATATATTCCAGCACAGACAACTTTCAGTCAACTTTAAGACAATTTGGACTACATATATAATATGTTTACGTCTAGTAGTACGTACGTATGCAAAAGTGTTATACAAAAAAAAGTGGACGTATCACCGCGCGTCCATTTCCTATTCTCTGTTATGTCTCTGCGTCCTCCATCTCTTCTCTCTATCCGTAACTAATTTCTACGCCGCGCGACTGTAACGCCTCTCTGGCGGCTTCGCGCGAGTCTCCGAGGCCAACCGCTCGAGTCGCGTTTTCCAACACTACGACGCGCTCAAAATACAAACGCGCGTCTTCGGCGGTAAAGCGCACGCAATAATCAAAGGCCACGCCGACGATTATGCACGCATGCATCTTCGAACGACCCGTTAAAGTCAACGCTTTATTCACGCCGTTTACGTATTGATCTAAACCAGTTGGCGTTTTTCGGTCGTTTTCGAAAAACGCCGAGTACGAATCCACCGCTTTCCTCATCCCTTTTCGTAGAATTTTGGCCGAACTCGGGACTCGAATCGCATCGTGAAATTCCGCGCCTTCTGTCCCTTGCACGCAATGGTCTGGCCACAGCGTGTTCCCGTCCTCCGAAGTCTCGAAGGGTTTTTTTCCTTCGTGTTCGCTCGCGAACGACGCGTGTTTTGGACAGTGGTAATCTTGCGTAAATACGACCACGTCTTTCGCCTCCGTCATGACGTCGACCAAACAATTCACGTCTTCGATAATCTCTTCTGCTTTCGGCACGTGCAACGCTCCACTCGGGCGCATAAAATCGTTCTGGACGTCCACCACGATCAGGCACAGCTTTTCTCCTCGCGTTTCTTTTCTCACTCGCTCCACGACGTCTCTCCATCGCTTCTTCTTCTTCGACGCGGCGCGCTGCGCGTCTTCTTCTTTGTTGTCGTCGTCGTCTTTTTGCCCCCGCGAAACTTTTCCTTCTCGTTCTTGTTCTTGTTCTTGTTCTTCTTCTAATTCGTCTTCGGCTTCTCGCGTCCCCGCGGATATTCTGATATTCTTTGGACACCCCTCTTGACCCCCGTTTCCCCAATCAACAGAAAGTTCTTCTCCTTCGCTGTCATAAACTTTGTCGCAATCCCTCCAAACTTTGTAATTCTCTTCTATGTCTGACCATCGCATCCCCCCGTTCTCGGCGAGATTTTCTTCCATAAATCGATAAAAAAGCGCGAAAAGAGCGTGTCGTTTTATTACGCGCGATGATGATGATGATGTTGTTGTTGTTGATGATGATGAAACGTACAGTAGTCTTTCGAAAGAAGACAAAAAATCATCTCTCAAAAGAAGAGAAAGAAAACACCGAACGGAAACCCTAAATATCAGTGTAAAAAAATTGATGGAACTCGATCATCCACAAAAGAAGAAGAAGAAGAAAATCAAAAAGGTCAAAAAAAGCGCTTTTGCTCTCTCTGTTTTGGATTCATTCTTCTTCTTCTTTTTTGTTTCATTTTTATCATCATCATCATCATCATCATCATCATCATCATATCAGCGCACAATACTATAAAGAAGGAATAATAATAATGGCGTCTAAGAACAGGACGTTCAACGTGAAACACATGGGCGGGGCGGTGGACAGGAAGGAAAGCGAACGGGTGACGAAAGATTACGAGGTGCGTCGTCGCTGGTTTTGAGATTTGATTTTATTTTTTCTCCCCTTTGACGCTTCTTCTTCTTCTTCTTCTTCTTCTTCTTCTTCTTTGGATATGTTGTTGTGTGTGCGCGATGTAAAAACGCGTTTATTTTAGTATCGTTCGGAGAAAAAACTGACTTTCCTCTGTTTCTTTGCTGCCACGAATATACGTAATGCCAACAGGACTACTTCAAAGAGCAAGACGACTCGAAACGAACCGGGAATTACACGGACGTCGTGAACAAGTACTACGATTTAGCCACCTCGTTTTACGAGTACGGATGGGGCGAATCCTTCCACTTCGCGCACCGGTACAGATGGGAAACGTTGAGAGAATCAATCATCAGACACGAACACTTTTTGGCATCAAAATTGAACGTGAAAAAAGGCGATAAGGTTTTAGACGTTGGATGCGGGATTGGCGGTCCGTTGAGAGAAATTGCCGCGTTTACCGGAGCGGACGTGACGGGATTGAATAACAACGCGTTTCAGATTTCGAGAGGCGAACAGATTAACAAATCGACCGGGAGACACGATAACTGCGGCTTTATCAAGGCGGATTTTATGAACATTCCAGTCCCAGATAACACGTTCGATGCGGTGTACCAAATCGAAGCGACGTGTCACGCGCCAGACGCGGAAAAGTGTTACGCCGAAATCTTTCGCGTGTTGAAACCGGGAGGCGTGTTCGCGTCGTACGAATGGTGTTTGACCGAAGAGTATGACCCGAAAAACGAAAAGCACAAACAAATCAGACAGGATATTTTGTTAGGAAACGGATTACCGACCGCACGAAGTTGCAAGGACGTCTCGAAGGCAATGAAAGCGGCTGGATTCAAGCTGGAGGAAGAGGAAGATTTGGTGAAAACCAGCGACGTGAATTGGTACGAACCCATCGACCCATACCGTCGATGGTCGCCATTTAGAGATTTCTGGAGCTTTAAGACGACAATCTGGGGTCGCGCGATTACGCACTATTTGGTCTTGTTTTTGGAAACTCTGAGAATTGCTCCGAAAGGAAGCGTAGGTGTCAGTGGGTTTTTGAAGAAAGGCGCGGACGCGTTGGTCGAAGGCGGTAAAACCGGCATCTACACCGTCATGTACTTCACCAAAGCGGTCAAGCCGAAGAAATAGAAAGACGATAATACGACGCGTCCGTTTTTGTTCCACACACGCACATCACACATTTCATCTCATCACACGCGCGTCGCATCTTCTTCTTCTTCGTCGTCGTCGTCTTCTTCGTCTTCGTCGAGTAGTACGAGTAGTTTTTTTCATCGAGACAAAAGACTGGGAGACGCTCCTTTATTTGTTCCACAAAGAAATGCGCGTTTCTCTCTCTCGCGCGCGCGTGGAGTCTCCGTGTGGTTGCTGAACGACGAACGCACATGGGCGGTTGGGACGAGGACAAAAATCTACGTCTTCCTCCGTTCTTCGTCCCTCCGCGCGTGCCAATCGCACTGTCCAAACAAAATGCATTTTGCGTTCGCATTCCCAAACGAACGTGTTCGCGCGCGGTGAAAGAGGTCTCGAGCTTCGAGCGCGACGCGATGGCGTCCGCGGACGAAGAGACTCGAGAAGCTTTTGGTCCACCACCCAAACACGTTCGAAGGGTAAAAACCATCCCAGAGGATACCGAAAGCGTTCTCTTATTCGTGGGCATGCGCGGAGACGAAGAGAAAGGATACGCGAGGCGGGTTTTAGAGGTGACAAAGACGTCGAAGGAAGACTTGTTGGAATGTTTCGTGTCGAACAGACAAGTGCTCTCGAAGAAAGAACTGGAACGCGCGAACGAGTGGTGGCCGTCGGTTTTATTAACCACCGGGAAAGGCGAGTTGAATTCGAACGAGGCGAATATGGACGAGGAGGAGAGGAAGAAGGCGACGGAGAGAGCGAGAACGTTGTTAGCGAAAGCAGAAGGAAAAGACGGGGAGAGATATTGCGAGATTGTGAATCCAAAGACAAACGATGTGGTCGCGTGCGCGAGAAACGGCGAAGGGGAATGCGAGAGGGGTGGGGTTATGAGGTATCTACCTACGCGACACTGCGCGATGATGGCAATCGAGAAAGTCGCGAAGTTGGATTTAGAACTGTTTCCGGATGCATACGATAGTAAAGGTTATAGTAATAATACAAATGCGAGCTCAGAAACAACTGCTGCTGCTGCTGAAGAGGAAGACGAAGAAGATTTAAATTCTCCAGAGGCTAAGAAACGCCGTAAATCTGTCGCGGCAAAAGTGATGGCTGAATCCATCGGCATCCCAGAAAAGCCATATTTATGCACGGGGTATGACATTTACATGACGCACGAACCGTGTTTGATGTGTGCGATGGCACTGACGCACTCGCGCATAAAACGCATATTCTATGTAAATAAAGATAAGAATGGGAAGGGTGCTTTGAGTAGCAAAACTAGAAAGCGTTTACACGGCGTGCGAACGCTGAACCACCATTTTGCCGTGTGGTCATTCGACGATGACGATAGACCGGTATTGGATGACTAGTAATAGATGTAGATAGAAGATACACCCAAAAGATGACAAGTGAAGACGAAGAACTGCACGACGAGAAAAGAGCGGAAGATGAGTCAATAATTTCGATAGACATATTAGTGTTATAGGTATTAAAATAGGTACCACTGGTAGTTAAAGATCGGTAATGCAACCTTTAGATGCGCTCGCCACCAATTTGGTATATTTATACAACGTCCCACTGGTCGCCTCCAAAGGTGGCGGTTTCCACTTGGATCTTCTTTCAGCAAACATCGCTTCGGTGACGTTCAATGCGTTCATCGTTCTCTTTTCCGCGTCGATTTCAATCTCGTCCCCGTTTTCAATTAAACCAATCGGACCACCTTCTTGCGCTTCTGGCGTGACGTGACCAATGACAAAACCGTGTGACCCGCCTGAAAATCTCCCGTCCGTAATCAACGCGCAATCGTTCCCTAAACCAGCACCCATAATTGCAGACGTTGGGGTTAGCATTTCCGGCATACCCGGACCACCCTTCGGACCTTCGTAACGAATGACAATGACTGTACCAACAAACTGTTTAGAATCCTCGGCCAACGCTTGGAGCATCTCCTCCTCGGAGTCGAAGCAAATCGCGGTACCTTTAAAGTATAAACCTTCCTTCCCGGTAATTTTCGCCACCGAACCTTCTGGGGCGATGTTCCCGTACAAAGTTTGTAAATGTCCCGTTTTCTTAATCGGTTCCTCCAAAGGCACTATCACATCCTGTCCTTCCTTCAAATCTGGACAGGCTTCTAAATTTTCCGCCAACGTCTTACCAGTTACCGTCATGCAGGACCCATCAATCAAACCATTCGCCATGAGATACTTCAACACTGCCGGCGTGCCACCAACCTTATGCACATCTTCCATGACGTACTTACCACTCGGTTTTAAATCCGCAATGAACGGCGTCTTGTCGCTCACTGCTTGGAAATCGTCCAAGGTTAAATTAATACCACACGCGTGCGCCATAGCAATCAAATGCAACACCGCATTCGTACTACCACCGAGAGCAATAACAATAGTCATCGCGTTCTCGAAAGCCGCTCGTGTCATGATGTCTCTCGGTTTCAAATCAATCTCCAACATGTGTCTAATCGCGTTCCCAGCTAAGAAACACTCGTCCGTCTTCAACGGATCTTCCGCCGGAATTGAACTCGAATAAGGCAACGACATCCCCAAAGCCTCGATCGCAGATGCCATAGTATTTGCGGTATACATGCCCCCACACGCACCAGCGCCTGGGCACGAGTTTCTCACGATATCTTTCCTCTCATCCTCGGTAATCGCATCCGTCACAAACTGGCCGTAACTCTGAAACGCCGACACGATGTCCAACGACTTACTCGCATCCAACTGCGAAACGCCTGGTCGAATCGTACCACCATAAATCATCAACGACGGTCGGTTAATCCTCCCCATCGCCATAATTGTACCTGGCATGTTCTTATCGCATCCTGGCAAACTCACGTTTGCGTCGTACCACTGACCGGCCATAACTGTCTCGATGGAATCCGCAATCAAGTCTCTCGATTGTAACGACATAGACATCCCCGGAGTACCCATACTAATCCCGTCCGACACGCCAATCGTGTTAAACTGATATCCGACCATCGAAGCCGCCTCGACGCCTCTCTTCACCTCGTTCCCTAACAAAAGCAAGTGTTTGTTACACGGATTCCCTTGCCACCACACCGAAGAAATCCCAACTTGCGGTTTGTTCATGTCCGCTTCGCTTAAGCCAGTAGCGTAGAGCATGGCTTGAGAGGCGCCCTGCGATTTCGGTTGCGTGATTTTTCTCGACCACTTATTCAAGTCCGAGTCTGGGCCTTCCGGCATGTTGATGCCCGGGCGATACTGTTCTGCGCGAGTGATGACGGACGGATTGCGTTTTTGAGACATCGTCCTTCTCTTCGAACCAATGCTCGCGCAAAAAGCGCAGCGGCAACTCTCTCCGTCGCACGAAGCACATGTTCGCGCTCGCGCGGCGATCGAGGACGGGTTAAGGGTTTGAGCGACAAACATGGTACGATTTCTTTTATCTTCTCGCGTTTGCGTTTCGACTTTGAGGTTTTTTTTGCTTGGCGGCTGAGGGAAAAATATAACCCTCCTCAACCGTTACGTTATGGCCATGTTGAATACCACTTGATAAATAAAATGAATATTCGCGAGAGACGAACGATCTCAAGTAAACGCGGAGAGCCTGGGAGATACCACGGTGACAATACGAAACTACACTACTTCTAATGCTACTACTTCTTCTACTACCTCCTCTCTTTCTCTCTCTCTTTCTCTCTCACTTTTTCTCTCTCTTTCTCTGTATGACTCTACAGCTTCGAGTTGAATTCATTCACGAGCTCTTCGAGCTCCAGCATGATCTTCTCTTTATCCTCCTCTTCGTCCTCGTCGATATCCTCGTATTCCGTAAACGGAAACACTCGCGGGCTATTTTTGTTCCGTTTCGTCAACACGTCCACGCCATCCGTGGTGCATACCATCGTGTGTTCATACTGCGCGCTCAAGCTGCCATCTTTAGTGACTGCGGTCCATCCATCTGGCCATAATTCGTCGCGCCATTCTTTGCCGAGGTTGATCATCGGTTCTATGGTGAACGCGTGGCCCGGCTTCATGGCACCCGAGGCTTTGTTGCCTTTGTAGTGCGGGACGTTCGGGAAGCAGTGAAAGTGCTTGCCGATGCCGTGACCGCAGTAGGTTTTGACGACGGAACAGTTGTATTTGGAGGCGACCGTAGAGACTTTTTCTCCAATGTCTCTGTAACGTGTGTCTGGTTTGATTATGGACATGCCAGCAGCGAGGCACTCGTAAGCGCACTTGAGCAGTTTAAACGTTTCTTTTTTGTCGCTATCCGATTCTTTTACTTCTACTTCTTCTCCTCCTCCTTCGCTATCTGTTTTAGTACTATTGCCTTTATCACCACCACTACCGACAAAAACGGTTTCGTTCAAGTCACCGTGGTATCCACCAAAAAACGCCGTAACATCGATATTCACGATATCCCCTTCCTCCAATGGCCGACAATCGGGAATACCGTGACAAATAACTTCGTTTACGCTTATGCAGCACGATTTCGGGAAGCAATAATAATTCAACGGCGATGGGTACGCATTCTTATCGCAAATGTAATCGTGGCACAACGCGTCCAATGCCTCCGGCGTGACCCCCGGGCGAATCGCTCGCACCACGCAATCAATCGCTCCTCTTCCAATAGCGCATGCCTTTCGTAACTTTTCGATCTCTTTTTGCGACAATTCGTCCGCCACTCTCTGTTGCCTCGCCCGCTCCTCACCTAATGGTCTGCTCGTTTCCCACCACTCAGCTTTCACGACCGAATCCGGCACTTTTCGCATCCCTCGAAACAACTTTTCCTGGTGTGAGATTTTGTACGGCCGCAACTTGCCTTTCCATTTAAAGTATGGCATATCTTCCGTCCTCGAGTTTCCTTTATCGTCGCAATACAGCCATTTGACTTCATCCGTCTCTTTCTCCGGCGTCGATTGGAGCTCGAGAAACGTCGTCGACGGCGCCAACGGGTATGCCCAGAAAGAAGAAGAAGAAAGCTTCGAATCGTCGCTCAAAGAAGCCTTTCCAAACCCATTTTCGCCATCTTCAAACAATCCACACACCGCCACGCTTTCCCCACACTTCAATCGAACGCTAATCACCGCTCCGTATCTCTTTTCCTTCGCACTCTCCTCAAACAGGGTTCGTAATCTCGTTTCGTTTTTCTTCGAGATGCCATATCCGAACAGAGTGTTAAACGACGCTTGCGTTTCCGTCAATTCCACCTGTTTCGCTTTCTTCGCGATAGATTTCAGCGCAGAGACTTTCAACGCACCCGGAGTGGACGGTAAAAACATCTTCGACAACGCTTGCAACGCCGTCGAAGAGCACTCGAATAAAAAGCATTTCTGTTTCGTTGTCGTTGATGTATCGTCGAGAGTCGGGAGGAAGAACGTCTCCTTGCCTGAATCCGAGGCGAGAAGCGTCAATAAATTCACGGCGGCGGCGAGAGATTCATCTTTGTCAGCCATTGGTGTATGTGCTCGTTTACAAAGTGTGGATAAATGCGAACGGGATTTTGTTTGTGGAAAAGAAAAAAGAACAAAACGTTTTGTGCTTCTTCTTCTTCTTCGTCCTTCGTCCTTCGTCCTTCGAAAAAATAAGAGCGAGCGCGAGATGTGGTGGTGGTGGTGGTGGTGGTGTTTTCTACTTTTCAA